>NW_024121177.1:15656509-15763361 GCF_016745375.1 Pimephales promelas | reverse complement strand
AAAAAAAATGAAAGTGTCTGCTTTTAATATTACTCAGTATTTACCCACATAGCCACATGACAGGCTAAATGTGGATGTCCATCTCTACAGGAATGCTCGTTGGGTTGTGCCCATGTTTCCATGCGATAACTCTCTACCTTTGATGTTTGTTTAGGTGTACATGAGTTATTAAAGGAATCGTTTGGCACACTCTTTCTCACTTCCTCTCTCCCTTCTCGCATTCACAGTTACATGCAGTGCAGCCGTTGAAGCAGAAAATATTGCTGTCTAGATATTTGTCCTGGGGCTGATGGAGAGGGCATTGTCTTGGGACTCTCTCAGGCCTCCGAGCTCATAGTTGTGCATGGCAGCTGCAAAGTGTGCTTTGTTATGTGTCTAAGGATTGGGGTTCAAGACCTTGCTTTTTCTTGAAATACTAGGCAGATCAGAGGCGCACATGTTCCTGGGGGACCAGGGGTCAACGCTTCTCTGTCCAATTTTTCTATATTATTTATTTATTTTGATTCCCATGCTTTGTATCTTGTCTTCCCAGAGCTTGATTTTCCAGGCCAGACCCTCAGACTGCCCTGCAGTGTACACGGCCCCAGGGGCTTTTCTCTCTCCTATTGTTCTCATTATCCAAAACACAGTATTTAACCTACAAACATGTAAAGTAAAACTGGGAACAGCTGTCACATTAGTGGGAGACGGTACTGGCAGTGATAACCGAAATACTGTAATTGAAGCCGTGATGTAATGCGAGCGCAGACAGAATAAACAATAGACTTACTTTTGTTTGTTGTCCTAGGCTGTTAAACAGTAGTGAGTTTTCCCTCAAGATAAGTGGTGCAGTTATTTCGTTCAACAGCGTGCTGAGGGATGTGCTACAGGAAGTGAGCCTCCGGTCTGTTTGTTAGCATCGATGTTGTCGTTGTGTGGGCACTGCCGGCATACAGTACATGAATCTTTTTTTTCTCTCACGCTGCCACTCTGTGCTTTCTGACTTTCTTTCTCTGCAGGCCTCTAAACTGTAGCAGAGGGTTTGTGTCATTTTGCAGCTGCAGTGTTTAGTGGAGGAGCATGTTAGCAAGCATGAGGGGTGGCATCTGGCAGCAGATGAGGATGCCACGATGCTGCATGCGAGCTGTGCTAAATATAAGTATCATGTCACAAAATTTGTATTTAAGAAAATGGACTGTTACTGGAAAAATTTATTGGGAAAAAAAAATATTCAAACATGGAATAATTAGGTCCCGATGTGGTGAACATCAAGCTTTTATATGTTGTATATGTCTATATGGTGTTTTTAATATGCTTTAATACAAACCATGTGCAAATTCATAAGTCATTCATTAGCTAATTTTAACCGTGTAGCTAAACGAGGCTAGGGTGTAGAGTTACAGTTAAGCTATTGTAAGGCATGGACTTTTACATTTACATTTTTTTATTTTTTTTTTACAGTTATTCATTTTTCTGACGCTTTTATCGAAAGCGACTTACAATTGCTATATGTCAGAGGTCGCACAACTCTGGAGCAACTAGGGGTTAAGTGTCTTGCTCAGGGACACATTGGTGTCTCACAGTGGATTCGAACCCGGGTCTCTCACACCAAAGGCATGTAATCCCGGGCCGTCATACAACTGACGCTTTACCTTTAACATCAGTTAGGTGACAGGGTAGGTTTAGGGGTAGGTTTAGGTCTGGGGTAGGGTTAGGATCCGATAACGTCATCTAACCGACGTTTAAGGGTACCTTAAAAAGGCGGATGTTGACATATGGTCAAAAGGCGTCCCAGTTATATGATGTCTTGGGATGAGATTGCACTGAATGTTTTTCTAATGAAGTACATATATTTCAAAATACATTTACAATATCAGCACACCCTCTGGTGTTAATTTGTTTTCGTGCCTTAACTAATAGTAAAACGAAAGAGATGAACAGTTAACATGATCTGTACTGCAATTTTAACGATCACGCCATGTTAGACTCAAAACTGTTGGATTTTTGTTTTGAAAATGGCAGTTTAAAAGCTGGGAGTTAAAAAAAAAAAAAAAACTTCAAGCTTGTAAGCTTGTATAATTGCATTTCTCCATGAACAACTCATTGTGTCTTGAGTATGTTATATAGCTACAGTATGTGTGCATATAATATATTTATAAATGTATGCTTAAATCTCACAGAATAGCTAGATGCTATACAGCAAATGAGAAACTGAGCTCAGCTTATAGCGTCTATTGACACCAATACGTGCTGTCCATTTGCACTGGCAGCCTGAAGAAATATGGCTTCCTAATTGGTGAATCATGACGCATTGTAGTTGCTGTGATTGCCACCAAAGTGAAACAGTGAGATTATTAGCCATCCCGCAATGAAATGTATTATGATCTACAGGACTCTGTCTGAAGAGACCATTCCACCTCAGCGGGGAAGCAACAACACCGCTCTTATTAGTCATACTTCACTAGCTGTCAACAGGCACAAAGGCGACTCGTGATTAAAAATGTACACGCCGCTTGTTCAGGACGGTCTCATGTTTGGTGTCATGAGCGAAATGTTGTGTTATTTGTGTATTTTATTTGATGGAGCAGTTTTGTGGAAAGACAACACTTTTGAAATGTCTGTTAATTTTCATATTGTGGAGAGAGAAAAGACGGGCAGAGATGATAACTGCAAATAAATCAGTGAGCGAACTAGATTCTCCGTTTCATAATTCTGGGGAAAATATGGCGAACGAAACACCCATTACAGAGGAAATGTAAGCCCTTTGTTCTTAAGCATTCACTTCTTTGGATATTTCCCTGGATGGAGTCGGAGATTTGCTGGGCCGGAGTTACCCAGATGAGACAAACAGGAATTAAAACGCCATATGCTCGGAAACGCTACTGCTCAGATGCCTCTGCAATTTCTATCAGTTTAAAGAGGGAAATCTTCAGAGCACCTCAACCATTTATTTATATATTTTCATCCTGCTCATTTGTTTATTTGTTCCATCTCTGATGCTGTTCGGTTATTCGATGAGCTGTAAATGTAAAAATGCACTTAAATGCCAATGTTTTGACCAAAATTCATCTCCATCAAAGGTCCTGAGAGAGTGAGCCCCTGACAATGAGTTCACACCGGCAGGTTTCAGCGGGGTTAGATGGCTTGGAGCCTGGGAGCCCCTTCTTTGATTTGTAAAGCCGACGAGATGTTTCTTATTTGGAAGCCTGCCTCAATCTCAATCTAGCGGTGCATTAGAGGTGCTGTTCCCCTACGCCCCACCTAGCTCAGTTAATTGTGTGTTTTCAACCCGCTGTCGGAGGCTAATTTAACTATAGATTGAAATGAAACAGCCCTGGCCTCACATTTTCTGGCAATCAAGACTCCAATTTGACTGTGTTTTCTCAGCAGACATTAATGATTCCAAAGCTAATACTCATTGTTTGAGGTGACATAGCAGCCCTGGCATTTACTTAACCTTTTGTCTTATGTACAAGTCTGAGTCAATGCAGAATCTACTCTTAATTAATATCTTTTCTTCTCTCTGCCAACATTCATTTCTTGAATATTCAGGGACAGTTAAAGTAGACAAAGGCGGATAATTCAAAGATGAAGAACGCCAAGAACATTTTATTTAATCTCCCCCTAAAAGAGAAACTTGTTTCTTTCTTTTATACATTTTTGTGATTTTCAGGCATAATTAACACTCAGAGGAGCTTCTTGGATATGTTAAAACTACACTAACAAAGAACAGCTCGGGTCACCTTGAACCTTCAACTGCTGTCACGAAAAAAAACAAAATGCTGTTTCTGTAGTTAAATCCAAGTCATTGATCTGTTAATAATTGAATCTGTGTTTTTATTATTAAAAAAAGTTTAATTAGAATGAAGTTCAAATAAAATAAAATTGAAATATTAATGTTATAAATATTAAAAAACGAGAAATGTTGCCTAGCCAACTAACTGAAATAAGTACTAAAACTAACTGAAAAAAAAGAAAAGAAAAGAAATCATTAAAAATGACAACAGCACATTACACTCTTAGAAAAAAACGGTTCTATGTAGCATAGGGTTCTTTACTCAACTCCAAAGGACATTAAATGCTAAAAAAGGTTCTATAATGAGAAGAAAGAACAGTTTTGGCACAAAGGTTCTTTAAAGGCTATTATTCATTCATATATTACATTATTCTGCAACATTTTGTAGTTGTTATTAAATTATTGTTTATTAAACTGTTTTAACTTAATATCACATTTTAATCATGCTGATTTTTGAGGATAAAAACTGAAATAGCACTCTTCGTCTGATATTGATTAATTGCATTTTTTAAACCACATTATCTTGAATTGTGTGATCATTCACATGCATTGCATTGCATAGAACCTTTCCTTCTAAGTCACTAAAATGTAAATGTACTTAAATAAAAAATAAAAGCAAAATAAAATTATTATTATTAATGTTTTTTAGTTGATACAGGGGCGGATTTAGAAAAAAAAATATTTATGGGGTGGTGAGAGGGGGCAGGAAATTTTGAAGTGTGGCAATATATGGCAGATGTGTGATCTGATTTTATTTTATTTTTTGGCCATACAATGTGATCTCACTTGATAAGAGATAGAAGTATGACAGAAGTAAGGGGGATTATCACAAGAAAGGCATTAAGGTAAGACACAGGTGAGAGACAATGTGTTTCACATTCGCCCAGTGCAGGGAGCCAGAGAAAGCAGAAAATGATCTCTTCTAGTTGTTCATAAAATCAATTATATTCCTTAAAATACTACTGAGATCCATATTACTATCACACGAGCCAATGCCATAAATGCACGGATGCATAGTTAGATTAATGAATGAAATACAACTGTTCACGAACAAAATAATTGGACTCATGCTGCATAATGCACATGCAATTACAATTATGCCTACTGTAAATATAGAGTTACAACTACGATTAGAAATGTTAAATAAAATACCTCGTGAACATTCACACGTTTGCTTAATTTGTGATAGGCTATACAATTTATCTCCATAAATACCATTTTCTTAATTCTGCACATATATTTTCACTTACTTGCATCAGTAGCTCGATAAATATTACCATCACATATTTTACATTTATATTTTTAACTGAAGGTTGTACCACAAACAATTCAATATAGCTTAGTTTTTGTATATTTTACATGTAGGAAAATACTGGATGTGCTGCTTATAAACACCAGACTGATGTTTTATAAAACAGATGCTCTTTACTCATCCCACTTGCACAAAATAAATGCAATAATAGAAAGCATAGAAACTCACAGGTATAATAAACTTAAAATTATCTGAATTTAAAAATTTGGTCAGGGTGAAAACTTATCTCTCTGGTAATGGAACTCGGTCACTGTTGTCACCCGCTCTCGCTGTCAGATCACCGCAAGTTTTCACCGGAAGTACTGGCCCACACACACAAGTTCGAACGTCAACGGTTGTCATTTGTGCACGGAGCAAATTCATTGCAGTCAGGAGATTTGCGCTCGTAAATGGTCAAATTGGCCATAACTTTGAATTCGTTGCTGCCAACTGGGGTGGCAGCAGGGATGGCAAGGCTGGATCCATATAAAGTCACCGAAAATGTTTCTGAAGTCTTTAAATGATTGCTTTTTGAATCACATTCATAATGATTTTGCCTACATGCTACTGAAGATAAACCAATTGGAGCTCTGCATATGAGGTCTGCCAGTGATGTAATAATGTAGTATAAACAAAGAGCATAGCAGCAGTCTCTGAAGAAATGAAGTGCTTTCATTCTCATTCCCTTTTATAATTTGAACCTTTTTTTTTTATGACAATCAAATATATCCCATGTTCAGCCCCCCTCTCTCTCTCTCATTCTTTTCTGCTAAACTACTTCTCCTTCCAGATAGGCCCCTCTGTGTACATTATCCAACATACACACGGCGTGCAAGTTGCACGGGTGTTTGAAAAGTGTGACAGAAATCATTTATTATTCTGCGATATTCAGAACAAATAAGGTTATGAGGCAGCAAAGCAAGCACAGGGCCTTGAGCTCAGAGGCTATTTGATTTGTCACAGGCCTGTTTTATCTCTCTCTCTCTCTCGCTGTCTCTCTCTCTCTCTCTCTCTCTCTCTCTCTCGCTGTCTCTCTTCTTCGCTATTCCTCTCCATGAAGGTTCCCAGCTGAACTTGGCTGAGGTCAGTGTCCGGTCAAATGGAGTCAGGCCTGTGCGTCTGTGGGGGTGCAGATGAAGTGGTCAGCAGTGTGACAGTTAGCGGGGATTCTGACAGCCCCAGCTCCAGTGTGGATTAGAGGTGAGGAGAGCAGACAGAGTGTGTGTGTGTGTGTGTGTGTGCTCTGAAGCATTGGAGTAACAGAGGGCCGAGCCTAATAGTGAGGACAAGTCTGACTAATTTCTGTGAATTTGTGCTTCAAACTGAGTGTTTAATTTAACTGGCTGAAAAAGATTCATTGAATATTTTACATCTGTGCACTCCACCACATGGTCCATAACATCCTGGCATGGCATTGTACTGTATATGCTCAAATACATCCAACATATATACAAATATTTGTGATAATAACATTTAATTTAATTTGCCGTGCAATTTACAATACAATATTAATTTACATCAGCAGTTTTTGTTTGTTTTGGTACATAGCTATGTATTTAAACATGCAAAATCAGTCTTTTTTTTTTCTGTATGTTTAAATACATTGTTTTTATATGATTAAAAACAACTTTGTTGTCTTTGTGACGTTATAACTACTGTCTACACTATTGTTCAAAAGGCTGGGGTCGGAAAGATCCAGAGTTTTCGAAAACTTTTTTTTGTGTTTTAGAAAACTCTGGATCTTTTTTTATGTGATGAAAATTTTCAGCAGTCATTATTGCAGTCTTCAGTCTCACATGATCCTTCGGAAATCATTCTGGGGTGCGTCTCCCGAAAGCATCGTTAGCCAACTATGGTCGCAATTTCCATTGAACTCTATTGGTAACGACAGAACTTGCGACCATAGTTGGCTAACGATGCTTTCGGGAAACGCACCCCTGATTTTCTGCTCAAGAAACATTTCTTATTATTATTATCAATGTTAAAAACACTTGTTTTTATTCATATTTTTCAGGATTATCTGATGCATAGAATGTGCATAATATTTGGAATAGAAATATTTTGTAATATTATAAACCTTTACTGTTGCTTTTGATCAATTTAACACATCCTTGCTGAAAAGTTACCTTTATTTTGATCGTCCACTTTAGATAAGTAACTTTGTTATCCTCATTAGAGTATACAATTGTTACAAAGTTAATTTTGTCCGCTTTTATTTCTGAAGAGAGTTTTTTTTTTTGTCTTATCAGTGAATTGCTAACCATTTGAACCTATTCCAATTTGAATGTTTTGTTTACATTATAAACCGGTTAAAATGATTAATTGAAAAGATCAGACTCAAAAGTACAGTTTGCCCACAAATCAGACATCGCTGTAGCCCGGCTTCATGAATATGCTCAGTTTCTCCCTGTGAGGTGTAGCGGAGCCCGAGTCAGAGCATTGATACATGCTCCAGCGTGTGTAATCTCACATAAGGCCATCAGAGATTAAAATGGTGGGATAATTACGGCAGCACAGGAGATTCCCGCTGTGTTTGCATACACGCATGGGATTTGTAAGCTGTGCATTAGCCGCACGGTGTGGGACACCACTGAGAAGGTAATTTAAGGAGAAAATTCCACCGTATTCTCTCTCCCGAAATCATTACCCACCGTATATGCTCTATCACGTCCGTGCGTCGCTAACCCCGCGCTGTAGATGAACACCATAGCAATTAATTGTTCTGGGCTTGGTTTTATAGCTTGTTCGTTGACCGAAGCTCAGGGAATGGTTTGTTCTAGCCATTGGTATCTAAATTAAATTGTCTTTATCTCCTGCTAGTGAAAAAGGGAAAAAGGGGGGGAGGAAATTAATTTGTTAGATCAAAAAAATATTTAATTTTACAACACATCAAACAAACTTTTATTCAGTCAGGGTGCACTGCAGCGGTCCTTTTTTCTTAATTAAGAAAGCATTCTATTATTAAACCACATGAAAAGAAACATCAATTCAAACAGTACAGTCGTGTTCGACTACTACTAATCTTTTGGTAATTATTTTTTAATTGAATCTTTTGAACACAAAAGCCCTAAGCAGATGCTTGTATTACTTGAATCCCTCATCATACCCAGAGCTATATATGTGCAAAGATGATGCTCTTCCGTGTGTGAGCAAAGGGAAAGGAGTTGAAGAAAAAGAAAAGGAGAATTAAAAACTAGAGGATGGAGAACGAGGGTGGGGGAGAGACGAGACCCGTGGCACCCTGAAGAGTTGGAAACTTCTGCATAAACGAAAAGCTCAGCAGCGAAACTTCTTTAGATGATCACAGACATGCACAATGGTGTGCGCACAGGGCCTTGTTGCTGTTTCGCTGATACGTATGGTATTTTTAAAAACGAAGAGGTCGAGGTGGTTCTAATTCAAGTGCAGATCTGTGATTTTTACCTCGTGTAAAAAAAAAAAAAAACGTGTTTGCCTTCAAACTTTGAGTTTAACGGAGTGCTGATTCATCAAAGTTTGTGATAAATCTTGTGGAAACATGCTTTTAAAAAAAGTATTAGCCAATCCTGATGCGAAGTTGGAAAGGCTTTGGAGGAAGCGGGGAAAAAAAAGATGTTAAAGAATGGGAAAGCTTGATTTTTTTTGACAGTTGATATGCTCCCGGTGTGGAAATTTGTGAAGTGCACTCTAAGACTCTTCAAAGTACTTAAGGCGGTTGGTGGAGATGCAAAGAAGGGCTTATGAAACGGGACTTTATGTGTCTGGACAGTTCTAAAGAGACATCCTTAAAAGTATGCAGGAACGCGAGTGGCAATCAGGCCCAGCCCAGTGCCAGATAAACCTGGGCAAATCACATTAAACGCGCGTTATGCATGTGGCTACAAGGATGGCAAGCAACAAAATGGCTTCTACTCCGGCTCAGACGCGCACTGCATCAAAAGCTGTCAGCATAATTTCTGACAAACATGATTTACTGTACCACATGCGCACACACATACAAACAGATCGTAGAAATGTCTCGCATCCACGCTATATTCACCAGCTGGTAACAATGACCGTTACTCTCTTTTGAAGCTCGAATGGCATTTGTAGGCAGATTAGAGGTCAGTTTGAAACCTGAGAGAGATGTGTTCCTGTGTCCCTATAATCAGGCCTCTCAACAGCAAAAATGCACTGTTTTCTTCTTATTGGCTGCCTTAGGTGGGTTCTAGCAGGTTTCAAAGCAAAGGACTTCTTTAAAAGCCAATGTTACTTAAAGAGACCTTACTATATGTAAGCAGGAACATGAAAAAGGAAAAAGAGAGAAGAGAGAGAGCGAGGGATTTTTTTAGCAGAAAGACGATGATAAATAAACAATTACATGAATAACCTTCTGAAAAGTCACCTGTCCTCCATAAGGAGGCTGCCGACAGCTTGTCAAGGGAAATTAAAGGTTTGTCGCCATCATCCATGCACAGATCCAACAGAATGGAGCTCTTAGGAAATGGAAGTGCTTTTGAGAATATAAAAGGTTTTTTTTTTTTTTTTTTTTTTTTTTTTATTCAGGATGTGTATGGATGCAGGCGGTGATTTGCAGTCTCTCAAAGAAGTCCAGAAATACTTCAAGTGCAAACCCTCAAAACCATTATTCTATACCCTAATGTGACTTTAATCAGTGGTGTGAGGCGGACTTCTTAAGGAGGCACAATCCCCTTTCTGGTGTTTGTTTTGTTTGTTTGTTTGTTTTTTACTGTAAATTCTTGTTCCAGTTACATTTTGTGGAAAACATTTTTTTTCTTTAGATTATCCAAGAAATATATAATAGTATGTTAATATAACATAAAACAATACTTTCACATCAAGCATTTTTTTTAAATCTTTTTTTAAACAATGCTTCAAAAATAACTACAGTAACCAATATTTTATTAATGTAATTCATTTCAATTAATGAAAAAAATATTTAATTTCATCATTTAAGTTTTTATTTTTTATAGTAAATATATTTCTAATATATTAAATTAGTTTTAGTAGTCATAGTAGTTTTTGGTAATGGCTCACATAATGGTTTGTGCTTTTATACCAGGTTTTCATCTTTTTTTTCTTTTCGGTTGAGTGTACTTTGTGGTTCTTTCCTTTCCACCAGTTTGACCCATTAGTGCGGATTTACATTTGTTGTGAATATGATATCAGCCAAAACATTAGCCAATGATTGTGCTGAAAGGAAAGTACCACCTCCTCTGAAATGACTTTGACCCTGTAATTTGTTGTTGCCCCTCACACCCACAGACGCTTTAGGAATGAAAACTCAATGAGTTCAAGAAAGTGAGTTGCTGTCTCCCTCTGAAACTTTATTCATGTCGCTGTTGGACAGTGTTATTTAAGACAAATGAGTGGTTTATACACAGTCTGTGGTCATATTTCATAAAATGTATTTTGTTTTACTTTAGACTGTAGAATATTTTTTTAGGAGATTATGTGCCTCCATTTCCTTCTTGAAGAAAACTTCTTGGTTTTAATATAAAACCATATCAGTTTATCATCATTCAGCACCAGCAAAAATCAATCAATACCATCCAATATTTCATTTCAAGTTGGAATTTTAACCATAAAGGTATTACAGAGCGTAAATTGAAGAGGATTTCCATTGCATTCACGGGGGGTGGGGGTGGGGGCAGTTTCTCACGCTGAGAAAAGACAGCCGCGTGCACAGGTTGAGTGGGCAGGTGCTTGGGTTTTGTTTGGGCACCAGGTGTGCCTGTTTGGATCAGCAGTGCACAGGTCCTCAAGATAAAGTGTAAGCCCCATAGATCACTGAGCCTATGAATACATGGCATGTAAGATGAGCTTTTACTGGGACTTATTTGGGGTTATTACAGTGGCTGTTTTTATTGCAAATAAACAGCTCTGAGCCAGTCATAGAGTTGCATTTCAGTTGTCTATTGAATTACATGGTTCCTGCAGCATTATTTCCTGTCAAGAAATGCAATTTTTACACACTGTAAGATTTAGTTGGTTTCTGCATTGCTGTTTTATTTTATAAGTATGAGCTAGACCTGTTCAGTACTTTTGTTATAGGGAAAACAAAACAACTAGTCAACAGCACTAATCAAATTTAAGTGAAAGTGAAACTAACACTGATAAAAATTAACTGAATATATGAAGAGTTCAGATGCAAAAGCCTCTAAATGCCATTTGAAATTTTCTTCTTTAATGATGATTTTTTATCAAACTTGTATATTTAAGTTTAGGAATTTCACTTAAATAACAATTAATAGGTAATTATCATTGCCATTTAAGTGAAATTCCTGAACTTAAATATACAAGTTTGATAAAAATCATCATTAAAGAAGAACATTTCAAATGGCATTTAGAGGCTTTTGCATCTTCTATATATATATATATATATATATATATCTCAACCTGATCTCACGGGAATTCGTACGAATTTTACGAGGTGGCTAATTCGTAACAATTCATACGACCTCACTCGTACAAATTAGTACGATTTTGCTAAATCGTACATATTTTACAAATTGGCCAATTCGTATGAATTCGTACAAATGACCTACCCCTGACCCCGCCCCAAAACCTAACCATCACGTGGGTTTAGACAAATCGTATGAATTTGTACGAGTGAGGTCATACGAATTAGTACGAATTAGCCACTTTTTAATCACTCGTACGAATTCGTACGAATTGATCGTGAGATAGGGTAGTATATATATATATATATATATATATGTGTGTGTGTGTGTGTGTGAGAGAGAGAGAGAGAGAGAGAGAGAGAGAGAGAGAGAGAGAGAGAGAGAGAGAATATCATCATACTTAGAACACATCATACATCAAACTTAGAATCTAAATTCTTTATTTTAATAACCCAGAATGAGAGAATTTACAAATGTGTCATTATTACTTGTACCTGTAATACAAGTTTAGTTTTTTTTTTTTTGAAACACTCATGGCACATTTTACCATCTCCTGTGTGCCAAATCTAAATGCAGAATGGTACACTTTATACTTGAACATGACCATTTATATTTGAAATTGACTCTAAATGAAAACAGACAGAACTCCATATACCCAAATCTATTTTTTTTGCGGAGAGAACCCTTTTCTTCGAATTTCACACTGTGTATTGTGCTTGGATAAAAATTGAGAGAGGGAAAGAAAAAAATCAATAGTGAAGACTTTGCTGGAGGCTTACATATTACATTTTGCATAAAAGTCAGACTTAATTTGGCTTTGATCATCATTCCCAAAGATGACTCACTGGAGCCACTATCATTAGCCAATCCTGGGAAAAACCAGACGCTGACAAAGACCAAAGACTTTGAATCGCACTGTCTCCTTTCGGCTCTGTATTTTGGATACGGATTTCTGCACGGTGACTGTGAGGATACCTCGATGTTCATTGAAGTGGACACTTCAAGACCTCCCAGAACCATAGCAGAACTAAATGTAGGCTATGTGATATCTGTAAAGGCCTTATCTTATATAGAGATAGAATTATGCATTTAAATGTTATCAGGCGAGATTGTTCTTTTATGCTTAATTCATTACGATTAAAACACGAACTCTTCGCTTTTATATCTTGTGATAAAAATGAAAAGTTCAATCTGCATTTATGAGCCTTTGAGCAATAGAATATCCATTTCCACAAGAAGTTGAAGTAGATTTCTTTTCTTTTCGCATTTGTGGAAAGATAACTCCGAAAACTTCAGCGCATAAAGAACTCACCCTTGATTTTTATCGCTCTTGTTATAACAACAGTTTTTGTGCAGTTGATCAGAGCGAGATCAAGAGACCTTGGTTGTAAAAGTCTTTTAAATCATTTTCAAGATTACATTGCTTAGCTTCAGTCCCTACTTAAAAATCACATTAGCAGAACAAAAAAAAGAGAGATTTGAATATTATTAATAGATAGAGGAGCGTCACAGAGAGAAAAAGGAAAGAATTTGTCTTCACTTCCACACACAATGCCATTGTTCTTGGGACATTCAGAAGTCACTTTATTATTAATGATGCTGAGATTTAATTTTTTTTTTTTCACACTGTCCTCTGATGTCCCTTGGACGTGAACACTACAGAATTACCCACAAACCTTTACAAATGTTTCACAGGCTTGTATAATTGCTGTGTGATTTTTAAAACATTGCCATACGTGGTTATAGTGTCGCTTTGCTGTGAAATATCCCTGCGAGCTCTGTTACTAAACACCCATACACTTCTAATAACACAAAGTGACCATTGAAAGAGATGCGTTCACAGAGGCCCGAGGCGAATGCTCCTCCTCCTCCTCCTCGCTCACCCTCAGAAAACGAGATGTCAGTGTCAAAACTGACAAGAAATGTGCTTACTTAGAGAGCTTTCCTAGATGTCTGTGGTGAGGAAAACTCTGGCATGGGGTGCTTCAACCTAACAGTCTAGACTGGGTGCATTATACAAAGACTGGGGTGTAACTTTACAGGAAAACTTGTGAAGCGGTCTTGAACATCCCATCCAGACTTGGTTTCAATGTCCACACATGAAAGCAACGTAAGATGCCATCATATTGGGAGGGTGTGTTATTATTAAAACCAGACCTCTGCACTGTTTTTTCTGGAGATCAAATCAAACATGTGGATGCAATGGCACATAATCTAAGTGAACAAAAATACTGTTGTTTCACCTGGCAATGTGTTGCTTGTAGACACTTTCATAAACTATTATTTATGACTGTGGAATATTTTTCCTAAGATTGGTTTAATATGCAAATTACCTTTATGCATTATATGCTCATATATTGTGTAGAAGTAAATAGCATATATTAAAGCAGCATTCTGTTATTTTTTTTTTTTTTTCAATTTTGCTCTCGGGGTCCCCCTACAGTTGGGAAACAGTATTGTCTTCTACTACTGTCGTAAAATCTGTCATAGTTACACTGGGGAATACACACATGCATTTGTTGACAAGCGATACCTCCGAACTCTGCAGAAGGAAGGAGTTCTCACATCTTGGGCAGACTCTAGTGTTGCATGTGAAATGTCTTCATCCCAGGTACATTGGCATGTATTTCAACATGTCTTATGAATATAGCGTCATGGGCTGAATTTTTTTCAAAATTCAAAAGATCGTGTAGCTCACGTTTCCAGGCCAGCGTCTTTATAGTAACGTTAGCCTATTGGCTACTGTTTTACATAATGGATATGCTAATTCAATTCAATGTTTGTTGGTAGATAACAGCCATGTCGTCAATATTATAATATCAAGCAACCATAGATGAATCTGCAAATTTGAAAATCGATTTGCATTATAGCCTGGCAAGACACTTTCACCAGGAAAATAAGTAACAAACATGACTATCAGCCTGCAGACATAGGATAGTTATCCTGACCGATTATTTTGTTTGTCTAATCATGTATTATTTACTTGCAAGAATGTAGCCGCTACCAAACTCAGTAATCAGTATACTTTCACGTCTTGAGCTGGCGCGAGCTGCCCGCCCCGGCTCTACGGGGATGCTTGAGTGTCTTAAGCGCCTTCAAAATAAAGCAATTCAGTCTACACTGGATGCAGCGAGGGGCGAAGCTACACAACACAACAGTAAACTGATCGCGCGTGCTCTGTTTCTGACGCACTTCACATTTGGTTTTAATTGCTGCTTCAGCCATGACAACATACAAAAAAACGCTCGTTGGGCTCTCATGTCGGAATTTTAGGAAGTGGGGGAAGTGATGTATGCCGTAAAGTGTCAAATTTTGTAGTTCTTTTTGTGTTCGGGTTCCTACCCGCACCTTGAAATTACAGAGTGCCAGTAAAATCGATACAGACACTGTCAGGCTATGGTGGACCTGTCATTCAACCTATTGTAAGTCGATGTACCATTGAAAGTTTTAATTTCAGGTTTTTAAAATTGTAAAACAAAGAAAAGTATAAATATTTAAGAAAAAAGCTTTTATATAGGTCACTTATCAAATTTAAGTAAATTTATGATGTTGACCATTTTGTACAAAAGTTCAAAAACTGTTTTTTAACATTGCCAGATCTTGTGAAAATGTCAAATATAAGCATTTTCACTAGTGCATATTCAGACCCCACTGAATAAGTCGAGTTAGTTACTGAATGTGAAATTGCTGCTCCATAAAAATGAAATGTATTAACATCTTTCATCAAAGTGCTTCTTATTGCAGTCAACCACAATGACCGAGAATTGTTCATATTGACATGACGAAGAAGAATAACATTTGAACTACAATAGGCCCTGAATCTTACTCAGTGAGTTGCATTAATTCCCAAAAAATACTACATTACACATGGTGCCAGACAAGACAAGAAAAGAACATTCAAGCTTCATCAAGAGCTTCATCAAAAAGCTAATGTGAGAAAATGAATGATCTCCCCCAAGTTATTTTTTTTCCTCTTTATTATCAGTCTCTTGCATTCAACTCAAGGTCACAGATGTGCTGGTATCTAGTCATTTCTAACTATGACAGAGTAAGGACCTCTCACGTTTTAATTGTACTTTAATTTACTTGGCTTGTTTAATTACTTGTAGATTTGCATAGCAACTCCATTACTAGTTTCAGGTGTGAAGTGACACTCAAACTTCCAAAGAAGCCTCATGTTTGAAACATTGCTGTCGTCTGATGCAGCTCGTGAATGATCACTCATGTTTTTTTTGTAATGTAGTGTCCTTAACAGCACTCTTCTCTGCCGGGTCGGAACTGTAAATTCGATTTGACAAATGTCTTTGGATGCAGGGCTCAACCATCATGAGAAGCAAAATCTGGCTGTGAGGAAGCAAGGAAATTAAAGTGATACTATATATTTAGTAGCACTAAAGTGTTTTTTTTTTTTCTTGTGTTTAGTGCATTGTTGTCACATGAGATCCCAAATGCATCCTTTCAGTATATGTTAGTGGAAATTTCGGTGGTGTTGGTGCAGAGTAGGGAGTGTGTGATTATTCGAGGTTCGCTACAGCACAGGCTTAAGAAAGAGTCTTCTCACACTGCGCACCTCGGGGAATTGTTAAATGATTGGCCCAGCACTTAATTCAATCACTTAGCTCTTTCTTTCTTTCGCTCCTTTCTCTCGCTCTCTTTCATTCCCTCTCCTCTCCTCATTGATCATGGTCATGGAAAAGTGATATTTTGCATATCTGGTTAAGTGCTCTTAACAACCTTGACTCGTGCTACGTTAAAAATTAATAAATAATAAAAAGGGGTGGGGGTGATCTTGTCAGGGAAGTAATTTGCTTCTCTTGAACCAATGATGGCTTGCACTTTATGTAAATTGGTGTCTAGGGACAACAAAATCCCTCTTAATACACATGCAGACTTCATAACAAAACACAATGAGGAGAAAGGAGGAATGGTGGAAGGGAAGGTGGAGAGATAATAAATAGCGAGCCGAGTTTTCTGTGCGAACATCCCAGTTCAGTGCTCACTTTGACTGACAGTATCAAAAGATTTTTAAAAAATAAAAAATAAATCTGCATTATTTGTAGATAGATGATGTGTAATTTGTAGCTATTAAACCAATGTTGTAAAAATTAAAAAAAAGATCCTAAATGAAATTGACCCTTCACTGTTATGGGGTTAAGTGAGAGAGATAAATTGTTAGTGTTTAGTAGTGTGGTAGACAGGGGTTACATGTTGGGCTGGTTGCTGACAGGCAGCAGCTGAAGAGTGTTGTGTTCATGCCAGACGCAGCTCTGAGAAAATGAACAAAACATGATGTCTGCTTGTGCCACCACACTGTCTATAGGTTATCTAGACCAGGCTTCTGCAGCATTCGGAATTGAGTTAAAAACGCCTTTTTATTCCATTATTTATATTAGCCTGGGAAAACCGAGACAACTTCCGACAAATTTAGATTTGCTCTTAAAGTTAGTCTGGCAAAGAGCTCATTCAAGCCCATTTTTAAATCCGTCGAAATTCACCAATCAAAAACAATAGGGCGGGCTTTACACGATGACGACTGAGCTGGGATTTTGAAGCAGATTTTGTAGCCTATACATTACTAAAATGGATGCCGTCGTCGAACATCACTCGTTCTTATTAACTATCGCGTCTGTTTTAAGCGATTTTAAGCGATCAAAAACGAGCAAAGAACAACACTCGGAGATGTTTTTCCGCCGCTCTGCATATGTCATCTCCTTCATCGCTCTGATTGGTTTTTGGTCTATCCGCGACGTCCTTTGGTGACGCCCCACTGGAAATGATTTGTCTATGATGCTTTGCCAGACTATAACTCAGTTACAACTGAGCTTGGTCTGGTTTTAAATTTGAATTTAAGGAAAGGAAGTACAATATAACTTTAATTTAAACTCTCAGTCAGAGTTGTTGCAGGTTTTCTTTCATATTTCATAATTAATTTCATGATTTGCTGATTAATTTGATTAATCGCAAATTAATTGGACGTCACATTTGGCTGAGAAATTGCCCCCAAAAGATCATTATTGTGTTAAATGAGAAAATCATCAAATTGACATTACAAAAAAAATAACTTTAGAAAGAAATATTTCATTTATTTCAACATAGAATCTATTACTGAAACGTTTACGCTACAATGGCCATTTTCTTTCAGAAGCTGCATCTGAATTGGTATTTAGATATTTTTGTAGACCGAAACAGTTTAGTTACAAATATTCTTCAAAATACCTTCTTTTATGATCCACAAAATAAAATTTAGCCATACAGAAACAGAACATAGAAAATGATACTCCATATAATAAATTAAAACTGCCAATAGGTGGTGTTTTAATGTCTAAATGATTAAATCATTGGCTGTTTTCAGCCTTAAATAGGTCAATTTTTGAGGGGACATGGAGGAACCTTTTATGGAGAAAGGTGAAGGAAGCCACAGTGTTGTATTGTTGTAATCCCGGGCAAACCTTTTTTTTTTCTTTCTTTCTTTTTTTTTTTCTGTAAAGCACGCATAAGTCCCCTGCGTGAGTCTATATGTGTCTTTCATGTGGCACCATCGGCTTCCTACACGACTCCTTTTGTATTGTTTTATTATTTATGCATGGGGCCACTGCTTTAAGATTGGGTGAGTAATTCGTATTCAATCTCTGCCACATCTTAAGCAGCCATTCAGTTCAAACATTTTTCACCACAGATAAAAAATAAAATAAAAACACGGGAAAAGAAAGGAAGGATGGAGATGAAAAGAGTGAATGAGAAACAAATGGAAGAAATGCAAAGAGAGAAAAAACAAAAACAACCCACAGTTGAGCCAATGGAAAAATCTTTAGATTTCTGAATCTCTAAGGCTATTAAATATATATTTAACTTTTGTTGTCTAAAAGAGGAGGGATCTGGAGAGTTCTTGCAGATGATGAGGTGTGTGCATGTGTGTGGATTCCCTCCCTGTTATGCTCATGTTCAAACACACTTAGAGTTGGAGTGTCTATTTCTGTCTCTCTTTTATGGCGTTCTGGATACGTATGTCACTTGAGACTACAGCTCAGTATATTACTGCAAAACAAAGCACAATCAGCGTGTTGTAACCATATGCACTCGTGAATATTACTGTCCAGTTGGTATGGCAGAGTGGAAGAGAGTGAGAGCATCTCTTTTTGCAGGGAAGGACAAATTCACACAACTTTTTTCTTTTTTTTTTCTTTCTTTTTTTTTTTTTAGTGCATAAAACTTCATCTTATTCACTTATTACCCACAATCCAGTGTAACCAGACACTTATAGTGGTGTGTCATGACTATTTAATTTTTTGGATGAAGAGCAAAGTAAATTATGCTCATGTTTAACAATGTATATGATCAAATACAGTACATTATATAAATTGGGCTAATGATATTAAAATACAATATTTAAAAAAGACAGTTGTGAACAATTTCTAGTGATTATAGAAGCAGTGATTCATCAAATGATGGAGAGGAGTGTTAAAACCAAAACTTTTTTATTTTGTACTCATCCAAAAGAACAAAAACAAAAGCAGAAAACTAAAGTCAACATGAATTAGAAGTTGGCAATAGTCTTTTCTTCCCCTTTGTGACGTATCTCTGAGTGAAGCGGTTTCTAGAAAGAGAAAAATGTAGGGCGGGATTTGATTTTGTCTTGAATTGATTGGATCGTAGGAAGTTGGCTGTCGATAACTATATGGATGCAGATCTGAATGTCAGTTTGCAGTCAGTTTTGGAGGATATATAGTCTCATCCTTTGCCAGGACAAACTTCATGAAGAGGGGAGGTTAACGTTTTAGATTAAATATGAATTTCATGAATTTTTAAAAAAATAATGATGTGCACTGATAAATCATTTATATAACCACTGCAACATTCTGAAAAAAAAAAAAAAAAAAAAAAAAAAAAAACATTGATCATGATTTTCATGATTTCATGCCGACTTTAAGGAGCAAAACTGTTTTCAACATGGATAATAATAAGAAACACCGACACAATGACACTGACCTATACATATTATGCATCTTACAGTTCTATTAAACACCAAATCCCAGTACTCTGCCGTATTGTACAGTAGAATTTTTTTATTTTATTTATTTATTTATTTTTTTTGCAAAATGATTTCACTGAATCAGTTGCTAAAACTGGAATGTCTTATACACATACACAAAATAAGTGAGTTCACTGTTGTCTAATTAATCTGTCATATTGACAGTTTGCAATGTTAGTGTGTAAATATGGAGTTGTTTCTGATTGTCTTAAATCTCATTTTTATTTATTTTAACATTCATTGCACATTGAAGGAGGCAAGAAGAATGGTGAAGCTCACGTTGTGTTGTGCTCACGTTATGCTCAAGTTGTGTTTCTGTCCTTAATACAGGAAGCAAAAAGAGTCAAAGTAAAATAGGAGCTGTCAGGGGAAAGCCAGGGGTTGATTTGTACTGAAAAGTAAAACAAAAGAGTTCAGTAATGGCCAAGCTCCGAGCAGCTGATTATCCGCTGTCTTGTCTAGATAATACCATAGATCAGAGGTATTTCTTTATTCAAATGATATGCCTGCATCTGCACTCAATTGGAGGCCATCAGCTCTCAGTGAGCAGGCAGACGACATTGAACATCCCTCCCCTGGGTCACACGAGCTGCCTTTTGCCTCTCTGTGAGTGTGGAGAAAAGCTTGAGGAAAATTGATATCGCAACAATGCCCTGTCCGTGTCTTCTGTGTCAGTCCTTAGCACTTCTGCACGCAGAGCAGACCTGAGAGTGCTACATTGAGACTTCAGCTATCTCACACAATCATGGTCACACAGCTTTTAAATTTTATGATATGAAGTCCCACAGCCTGAGTGTGCGAGAGCTGGATCAAATACTAGCAATTAAAACAGAAACATATGGTGTAGTGCACTGATCATGCTTTGTGTCTGAGTTTGTGTTTGAGTGTATATAGTGTAAATGAGAGGGGCTCGTTTAGACCTATTGTTTCATCTTCATAGCCATATGTTGGGTATAACTTTATTTGCAGAGTTATCAGAAGAATTTTAATGTGTGTAAAAATTAATTGTACATTTAGCTTGTACATTTAACAATAAAACACTTTATTTATTTCATGTTTTTGCTAGAACAAATGCATTTTTTTGTTCTTCAGTTTTTTTAGACATTATACCGGATGCTTGACTTTTAAAGAATAATGCCTGGCTTTTAGGCCTGACTTTAACTATAGGGTACAGGCCTGAATTATCAGGTTACGTCACTTAGCACTGCTAAGTGTCACATATCTGTTAGTGGGCGGAACTGATCGCCTACCTCTTGTCCTTTACAAATGTACAGTAAATGAAAATAAGGAGTTAAAAATGCCTGACTATTTCCAGCACCTTTGAGTTCAGCCCTGATTCTATGTGATGTAGCATGGAAACACTTTGGTAGACTGTAGATTGGTCTTTCCTTAGGCATCTTGTCCAGGAGGAGTTAACCTTTAGAGATGCTCAAATGAAGAGTATGCTTTTATTCAGCATGAGCCACGTCTCCTCGGGGATTTCGAACCATTTACTTAGATGAGTCCAGTAATGCCTTGCAAATATAATTTAATTCAAAGTTATCTCTGCTGCATTACTTTTTAATAAAGGAAGATAATTTATAGTCACCTCTGCACTTTAATTTGTTTTTTTTTTTTGCTGTTTAGTAGTTTGTTGTGAACTGTTTTAATGGAGGACTATCCATCCATCCATCCCAGGCATATACTAACTGTTCCTAGTTTTTAAGGCCTCATCATATCTGTGTTCTTCTGATGTACTCCTTTTTTGTCTTATTATATTGCGGTCTTCATATTTACTTTTTATATTTATCTTAGTGTGGTATTGTAAAGCACAGTGGTCAACAACTGTTTTTTTTTTTTTATTTGATTTGATCTTTCCATCCATCCATCTATCGTCTCTCTCTTGATCAGATATTATGTAAACATTTCTGGTTAGGCTTACTTTACTGTAAGTATTTCAGTTCATTATAACGCAGTTTATGAAGAAATATGCATGCTTTGTGAGTATAAACTGGTCAGTGAGCTGATGGCGGTGGTAACCTCCTCTGCTTCGCAACAAGCCTCCAGCACAGAGCCCAACTGTGCTACATGCAAATACAGGTTTAGGTTCAGCTTTTTTATTTGCATGATCATATGCAAATGTACTAATTAGCACATTGTCTGGTTTGACTTAATAGTCAGCATTTCTGACAGTGTTTAACGAGGGTGTTTTTGCTGTTCAGGGTTTGGATCCTAGCAGGAAGACAGCGGTACCAATTTACCCTGAACTGCCAATAGGCACCACTGACTCTTTCCACCATTAGAAAAAATATTCTAACATCTCTCTCTCTCTCTCTCTCTCTCTTATATATATATATATCTGTCTCTTTACTTTGTTTACATATGAGTAAAAAAAACATGCTCTTCAGTTAATGAGAATTAAATTACAGTATTATATATATATATATATATATATATATATATATATATATATTTGATAATTTTTAATAATAAAACTATATTCAAACAACGAAGTGTTAAAACAGGCGTATTTAAACTAAACTAAACAAACACATGGCACTCAAATTAACACAAAAGAAGTAAGCACACTTTACAAGGACAAAGGATCAAAATGATAATATTCCAAGGCTCATTTCTGGGATATCAGAGGTGATTGGTTGATTAGACTTTTCACCCCACTGAGGATCTGTTTTAATAGCTTCATAATGCTGTCATCAACTAAGATGGGTAAAACTCAACCAATTAGAATTGTAATAAGGCTAATTAACAATACCCCCCAAAATAGGGGAAAAAAAAAATTAAAGAGAAAAGAAAAGAAAGGGGTAGGGGGGTTAAAGAAAAGGGGGGCAATGACAATCTTGATAATTAACATTTTCTCTTATTCAGAGGCCCTCGCCATCTCATAATTTATGCATGTCTTTGAGGCATCACAACACATGTCTCCTCAACAATGGCCCCTTCAGAACTCATGGAAGCTGGGGGCAGATTATTATTCTTTTTTTTCTGTATATCTATGTTAATTTCTTAAAAAAAATCAATGCACACTGAACTGCTTTAGGTTTCCATTTTTGTACTGTACATCGCCATGTCACAAAATAATGTAACATTGAAGCACATGCAAATATACGCATTTGTTTTAAAGAGCTTTTCAGGCTGAGTCACTGTCAGCAGTGAGTGCAGGTATCACTGCCATAGTGTTTAAGCATCAATTCATCAATAATTTGCAGAAACGGTTTTAGAGTGAGGCCGGTATCCCCGTGCGGAGACTGCCCTGCTCATCGCCTCGGGTCATTCCAGAAATTTCACTTAAGGAGGCCTGCATTCAGACCCAACACCATATGGCTGGCAACCCACAGTGAAAGCTCCCTCTCTCTCTTACTCTCTTCCCACCTCTATTTCTCTTTTCTTCTATTCACTTGCTCTAGTATATGTGTGTGTAAAGTGTGTAGCTGTTTTTTCTTCTCCCAAACCTGACATCCCATTGCTCTCAGCCAGGGCCTGTCACAGTTTGAGAGACGGCAACGAAAGCAAAACCGAACAAAAAGGACAGCAGGTAGCAAAACATCCCCTGCAAGCAAAGCTGAAGCCACCAGGTCGCTTTGCTGGTGTTGCTGCCATATGGTAACCTCAGGCAAAGCAGGCTTTCTGTTTACCTGCTCTATGCAGGGTCATGTCAGCTTAATTTCTGCTTAACCGCGACATGCTTCTGCTGCCAACCTGTCCACATCATCCCCCCGCAACAGTCTCACCCCGTCCCGAGGAAAGGATTGTGGATGAATCAGGGTACATGCATGGAATATTTTCTAACATGTTTTCCCTTTTCCTTTTTTGTATTTGCTGATAAGCCTACAAAGAAGTAACTATAGTGTTAAATACCATTTTTAGAGTGTGTTAAAATCAGAAATGGACGTGGTTGAGATTTACCTTATCCACATTCTGTCTTTTGCCCAGGGATAGTTTGCTCAAGAATTAATTGTCATCATTTATTTGCCTACATATTGTTCAAAACCTGAATAATTTCATTCCATCTATGGGACATCAAAGAAGAAATTTTGAAGAAAAACAACTCTCTTGAAAGCTTTTGATTGTTTTGTTTTGTTTTGTTTGAAAAGCCTGAAAGGTCTGATTTTGTTTTCAAAATCTCTTATATTGAGTTCCAAAGATGAAGAAAAATCCAATGACATGAAGGTGAGAAAAACCAACCCGATCTCACGACCAAGTCGTACGAATTCGACGAATGATTAAAAAGTGGCTAATTCGTAACAATTCATACGACCTCACTCGTACGAATTAATACGATTTTGCTAAATCGTACATATTTTACGAATTGGCCAATTCGTATGAATTCGTACGAATGACCTACCCCTGACCCCGCCCCTAAACCTAACCATCACGTGGGTTTAGACAAATCGTACGAATTAGTACGAGTGAGGTCGTACGAATTAGTACGAATTAGCCACTTTTTAATCATGCGTCGAATTCGTACGAATTGGTCGTGAGATAGTGTTGCAACCACCTGTATAATTTCATTCCATCTATGGGACATCAAAAAAGAAATTTCGAAGAAAAATAACTCTCTTGAAAGCTTTTGTTTTGTTTTGTTTTGTTTTGTTTTGTTTTGTTTTGTTTTGTTTTGTTTTGTTTTGTTTTGTTTTGTTTGAAAAGCCTGAAAGGTCTGATTTTGTTTTCAAAATATCTTATACTGAGTTCCATAGAAGAAAAAAAATCCGATGACATGAAGGTGAGAAAAACCTGTATAATTTCATTCCATCTATGGGACATCAAAGAAGAAATTTCGAAGAAAAACAACTCTCTTGAAAGCTTGTTTTGTTTTGTTTTGTTTTGTTTTGTTTTGCTTTGTTTTTCTTTGTTTTGCTTTGTTTTGTTTGAAAAGCCTGAAAGGTCTGATTTTGTTTTCAAAATATCTTATATTGAGTTCCACAGAAGAAAAAAAAAATCAGATGACATGAAGGTGAGTAAGAGTTTTCATTTTTTGGTGAACTGTTCTTTCAGTATGACCGTATTGAACTGTGTCCCGTAAGCTATTTTTATGTACGTGGGCAAGGCCTGATCTTAATTATGTCCAGTCTAGCTTAAAGGGTCACTGTGAATGCTGTCAAAGTGTTTGTGTCTGTGCATATGCCTGTTTGGACATATCTGCCAAATGTCACATCAGTGAAGCCTTTGGAGGGTGAAAAGCCTCCTTATTGGGTCACAGACAATCACAAGTGACCTTTCTTCCCACTCTGATGCCCATGGCTCAACATAACAACATCAGCTCCCATCAGTCAAGAGTCCTATGGTGTGAAAAATTCAATGGCATCTGACATGGCATCATCTCATCATTAGACTGGTTTAGGCTGCAGTTAGATACCCTCAAGATGGCAGGAAGCTGTGCCACCGTGTACATTTTGTCCTGAGATGTTTTTACTGCATGAATGGTGCAAAGTTTGCATCAACTATAGTTCATTAGTTCTGCCACTAGTTGACATTTTGGGTCTGTAGTTGTAAATCATGTGATTTCATTTATGCTTATATACAGTAGGCCTATATATTGACAGCAGGAGTAAATTTAGCTGAAATTTAGCTGTCATTACTCCAGTCCTAAGGTCGTGTGTCCACCAATGTGTTTTTAGCCAGCTGAAAACGCCACGTTTTTTGTTTTTTTTCGTTGAGACGTTTCGTTGCTATGATACAGAATATCCGCAGCACAGTTTACTTGTAATTGACTTCGCAGATAATTTGTTTCATACTAAAAATGTATTTTTCATCCATTTTGTTCAGTTAGCTCTGCTGGTTGATGTCGTTGTACTGAAGGAATGTTGTGACAGTTGGTCGGTGTGGTATTAGTCCCGCCCCTCCTCCACTGTGATTGGACGGCTGGGTAAGAAGTGACAGTGATGAGCGCTGCGTTTTATCCAAAGTTGAAAATTTTTCAACTCTCGGTGACCAGTAAAAAAAACGTTTTCACGTTTTCAGCGTGAAAAAAACGCTCAGCGCCTCGTTACGCTCATGCTGTTTAAAAAAACGCGGTGCTCCCATTGAAAATGTACGCCAGGAGCGTGGAAAATCGCTTTGGTGGACACATGATCCTTCAGAAATCTAATGCTGATTTAGTGCTTAAGAAATAATTCTTATTATCAATGTTGCAGACACTAATAATTTTGTGGGGACTGATAATTAATATATATATATATATATATATATATTATTTCACTTTAGACATTATTTAAAAAAAATGAGTAGTTAGAATGTTTCTGTGTCTTTTGCCGAAGATTTTTCTGCTAATTGTGCGGATACATTTTTCAATAATAAATAGTTACATTGTGAGATATGGAGTTGCACATGCAATAAACGTCAATTTTGGCCATGAATTGATATTGATTGGATCGATTTCCATAATTGGAGCAAGG
Source organism: Pimephales promelas (assembly GCF_016745375.1). The sequence goes on along the minus strand of NW_024121177.1, from coordinate 15,737,491 downwards.
GGTAGCGACATACTGTACAGGAAACACATTGTAAGCGTTGAAATATATTTTCGTCTGCGCGCGCACAGGCAGTAACAGGTGTCTGCATGTGCCCATTGGCATCATGCCACACCACCCGCCATCTTGGCTGCTGCCGCTGCTGAACCTCCTGTCTATAATGGCTGGCTCTCAGCTTTCTAATTGATTTACTAATCTCTACAGAGTGCCCTGACAAGAATTCCGTCCGCTTTGCCGATTTATTGAACAAGGTTGATTTTAGTACGCTTCCTATATGTGCATCACTCTGACGTCCGCTCCGCTCCTGCAATGTTGTGTGAGAATGTGTTTTATTTGACAGAGGTAGGTTGCATGGAGGGCTTTGGTCTTGCCATGTGTGAAAAGAAGATATGGTCAGAGGCCAAGCAATCTTGTGTGCCGTATGTGTGTGTTAGCGCGCGCTCTGAGTGAAAGGTTGAGGGACCATGTCCCTTTAACGTCAGAAGCGACAGCCTGACACCCACCACCCACCCTTTTTCCATTTCAGATGCAAAGCCGGCAAGCGACGCATGCATAGTCACAGCAGCAATCTCATCTATGTCCAATCTGTCATGGCACTGCTTTTCATTATTCTTATTTGGAGATAGGGAGTCATTTTTTATAGGCACTTGAGCTGCGGAGCGCGGCCGGCCGCTCTCTGGCCAGGCAGACATGTCACTTTCCCCGCACGAATCTAGGTCAAGGCGAGAGTGAGAACGCAGGAAGGAGATGGAAAAAGGCTCCCGGCATTTCTAAGAGGCAAATGAACTGATGAAATTATTGAAATTTGGCCTTGCTGGCTGGCGGATGGGGGAGGGAGCAAGCTGTGGTCAGTCGTCTTATCCCTCACACACAACCTGTCCTTCTTTATTTTCCTACCCTCTCTTTCTCTCTACCGCTCCTGCTCTCATGCACACGCACTCCCTAGCAGATACTGATATGCATGCATAATCAGAATCTTTACCATGTAAAATGTTAGACATGCTGAAATCTAGTAGGGTGTGTGTTCTGCGGGATGGAGAGCCTCTTGGTGGCCTGTTGGGTGACTGAATCTCTGTTTTCTGCTTTGGAATGATGGCGTATTAACTGCGGTGTGCATTATCATCTGCATAAACATTCTCTCTCAGATTCAGTCGGTGACAGCAGAGGTGGCTTTGTGTGTGTGTGTGCGAGCACTGCATCCAGATGTCACTGTCATGAGGCAGCAGGGGTGGGTTTAAGGTGACCTGCTTTAAATATAGACAGTGTCATGACAAGATGCTACGCTCGACTTCAAAAGCACATTTGCATAACATCCTTTTGCATTTTTTTCTGACTATCTCCTATTATATACAAGGAGGACAAAGATGCATTCTCTTCTACTCTATTATTCACATGATGAAAGAAAAGAGCACCTTTAATATTGATGTCAAGAGTGAGATGCAGGACAATGAATGGTGCAAATGTTAGACATTAAATTGTGGTGTGTGCTCTGACAAATACATACATTATTGATTGATTTATTAGAAGGAGGATCTTTTTTTATGGCATTCAGTCAGTAGACTTTTGGATGAATGCACTTATCTAATCCAAACTACTTTACAGGTTGCAAAGCTTACAGTGTAGCTTTTAAAGAGATACTCCACTTTTTTGTAAATATGCATTTTACCACTCCCCTAGAGTCAAAAAGTTAGGTTTTACCGTTTTTGAACGTATTCAGTTGATTTTTTTTTTTTTTTAATTTATTTATTTATTTATTTTTTTTAGAAGAAGAATATCAGTAAACAGACAGTTTCTGGTCTCATTGACTTCTCAGAAGTCAATTGAAGTCAATGAGACCAGAAACTGTCTGGTTACTGATATTCGTCTAAATATCAGAAAATCGACTGAATGTATTTAAAAAGGGTAAAACTCAACTGTTTAACTCTGGGGGAGTGGTAAAATGAGCCCATTTTCAAAAAAAAAAGCACTTTGTGCAGCACTTTGTATTGTGTAGCACTTTGTATTGTGTAGCAACACGTCAAGAGGAACGTATGTGATAGAAGCCTTATCTTTGGAGCTATTGAAATGACTTGATCTTTTCTGTTTGCCATGAAGACATTCCGCTCCCCATTCATCCACAAAACAGAAAACTTACAGGATTTTCACATACAGGATAATAATAATTGAATGCAACAACAATAATCCAATGCATTGAAGTGTTTGACCATTACAGGGGTGAGTGTAGAGTTTAACTTAATGAATAAATAAATAGTACTAAGGAGGAGCTAAGTAAATGAAGTAAAGTAAAATATTCAAATATTTCTCCACTGCTTATCTGGAAATGTCTGAACTGTTTTTGTGTTCCTATTTCTAACAAACATGATTAAAATGCTTTCATTATATCATACATAAAAACATATCAGCTTTCCATTAGTGAACTGTAGACAGAAAGCCAGGGTGTTTTAAACAATTATCTGCTTTATAAATGTGAAGAGCAAAGATATACTGAATTTTACACATATTCTCTTGACCCCAATTCCATTAACTCGTAAACAGAAGACAGAAAGTAGTGAGGGATCTGCCTGATGGTGAATTAACATGTGCAAAGGGTTAGAGTCCACTTCATATTTCTGTGCAGGTGCGCGCACACACACACACACACAGACACTATGGTGGATTATTTATGAAAATTCATTTACAGACATACATATATTCCATTTGTCTTGGGAAGACTTGGAGTTGCCTAATACTACTTGAATTATGTGTCCTAGTGTGGTATTAGCAGAATGTAGAACTAGTGTAGCTTGCTCAGCTGAAAGTTACCCTAAAGAGAAAATAGCTATGCTGTATGTCAAAAGTAGCTTTCGACATTTACAATATTTGTATTTAACCAAAGTACTCCAAGTAATATCATGGTGCTACGAAAGTACCTCTGCAAGAAATGGTACTTTTTAAAAAAAATCCACATTTGATTCCACATCCACATCCGCTTGTTATGAAGTAGTGTAGTATTCGAGACCAGAGAGCAGAAGAGACTCGAGTTTGAGTCGAGACATGCTCCAGAGTCTGACTCGAATGAGCTTGTTGTAAATTATTCCGTTACTGTTTACGAAGTGAGAAAAAAATGACGACAAATTCAGTGTGTGAGTGAGCTGCCCAGATGATGACTAAATTGTGAACCGTTTTCAGAATTGTGAACGGTTAATGCTAAACAAAAAAAGATTCATTCATGAATCATCACTAGTCTTATCGTAGTTACTCTGAACAGCTGACAGAATACGATATGTAAAATGTAATTTTAGCAAATGTTGAGATTGTCAATGCCATCTCGCTGCTTTGAAACACTTGTGACAGTACACTATGTCAATCAGTCAATATCACACTGCAAAGCATAACCCATTTAAGCCAACTGTAGTTGGTAGACATAGTTACAGGAATGTATATGATTTTCCGTTCTTGATAAGCAGACTCCTAAGCAGTCCTTTAAGACTGTTGCACTCACGTTCTATCTATCTTTTGAAAATGAGACATCCTCCCAACATCAGCCCTAAACTGGCACAGTCGCCATTTATCCTTCTAGCCCTTCACTTTCACCCCCTTCACCCCTCTCTCCTCCTCCTTCCCCATCCATCCATCCTTCCCTCCCTCCATTCCATTCCCTGGCCTGTCATCAATCTCTCTAAAATGACAGCCGACAGATGTTAGCCTTTGCAAAGATCAAATCCATGGCTGGAGGGCTGCTCGCAGTGGAGAAGGGTAGCCACAGAGAGGCAGGGCCACAGCGGTGGCACCAACACACACACGCCCATCGCCACCCGGCCGCTGCATCCGTCTGTCTTGATTGCCCTCACACACCCCCACCTCACACAGAACTGATTCCTAAATGTGTTGTGACATGAGGGCAGGATGGCATAGAGACAGGACTGTCAAGATGGACGCTGAAGGGGACAGTCTGCCTAACTAAGCTGTGCTGAACTTTAGGAAAGAAACAACATTGACTTAATGGCCTTTATTAGACTGTTCCATCCACTGACCTCCTCGTATATCCCAGCTCATAGCTCTGTGATATGTTGTATGCATTTAAGTCAGTGAATGTGTGTGTGTCCCTGTTTACCCTTGTCTCGTGTTGCAGACATTAGGCAGGTATCTGTCTTGGTGCAGTTAGCTGAAGGCTAGCATGAGTGTTTATAAAATGGCAGGTCTTTGTCATGTATCTCATTTGAGCTTTAATGACTCAGATGGGTCAGAGAGAAGTCCAATGATGACCACGTCTCCTTCGGGCCACTGGCCTTCAGCTCAGTCGGCATCAACATCCTCATCTGCGAATGTGTATGCGTTTTGCAGACATTGAGTGGACCAAGTATTCAACACATTCTAAATAATGTCTCAATGAAAATCTAAAAATGCAATTCCTTTGTGTTAGGGTTGGGTTCATGTTAAGGGAGAGAAATCATGATTAGATCAGATAAATAAAAAATAAAAACAGAAGAGTCAATTGAGGTTGCCCACCATGTTTTTGGGGATAAAATAACTAAACAATTATTGATTGTCCCTTAAGAAAAAATTGTTGATTAAGACAGATTAACATTTGCAGCCATTTGGTGATCAAGCGGAACTGTAAAATGTAATGATTATTTCTGAGATGTTTCAGATTTCTGAATGTGATGTGGTATTCAATAAAATATCAAGCAAAGCCTAAAACTGGGATTTCCAATCGGCCACCCTCCTGCAGAGTTTAGCTTCAACCCCAATTAAACCCTCTTGCAATCGAACATTTTTGACACCCCTGCCCTAAGACGATTCATAACCCATTCACTGGACATAGACAGCAATTCTGGGAGTCAGGATGTTTGATTACTAGCAAGCTAGAAATCCAGCAAAAATCTGTATGGTCTTTTCTATTACATCTGTGAAATAATCAGTACTTAATACTTCTGGATGGAGGGACTCTGATCACAGTTTACATACATTTCTTCTGTTCAAGAACCTTTTGTACAATACCCTGGTTACCGTCCTTCCATCTGTTTCAGATTTATCCAAAATGGCATATAAAAACAAAACCATGGTTGGCTATCGTTCATGTCATTCTATCTGTCTACGTAGGACCTTCCTGGCCAGAATAATCTACAATGGACAAGACCTTACGTGTGAGACTACTTATAGACAAAAATTACAAAAGATTTTTTACTCTTCTATAGAGTCTTTACTCTATTATGACTACACTTGTGTGACTGTTAGAGCTGAGGTTTGACTGTCCTGGTGAATGATGAGTTTGATTCATGTTTTTTTATGACCTGAAACAATGGCAGTGACAGTTTGAGTGACATGACTGCTGCCTTTCAGATGACTGCAGAGGACAGGCTGCTATCAAATAATGACAATTTATTTAGCATCCAGTGGGAGGTGTAGCGAAGAAGCTAACATATTGTCAACAACAAGGTTTAGGAAATAGGAAGTGAAAAATTAGATTGTGAGTGGGTTTGTTTCATAGACAAATAGAGTTCTTCAAACATGACACAATATTTTGGTGCTTCTTAAGATCACGATTAATCAAGATGAGGTGCATGATTAGGCTTCTTGCATAGTCGTGTGTATTAACACTGTTTCTGAATCAGACAGGTCTGGACTGGACAGAAGGGAAAGTCCCAGGAATGCAGACACCTTACCCCAGTACGAGATTTGGAGACAGGACAGGGGGGCAGGTTACAGAACAAGGCAAAGAGGACATTGTGTGCATGCATGCAGGACTGAGCGTCTACACATCGCCAGGTAAGGGACAAATGGGGGTGGGAAGTTGGGGGGAGTTGAGGGTACGTTGACAGGGGCTGGACTCACTTCAGTAAGGGTTGAAAGACAAGAGAGCCAGCTCTTCCCAGCAGATGTCACTAACAAGCAGTGTTGTTGTGTCTACAGCCCAAGGCAAGAGAGACAGGCCAACCCATATGCTGCTGATAAACATAGATAACTTTAAAGGGTAGCGGTAACAACTCCCTAATACCACACATCTAAATTCGCACAACCCCCAGACCAAACCAGCAGACAGTGTCCAGAGTTCCTGCTCTACAGTAGGTGCCAACATATGACTCCCTAACAGAAAGTCTCCCCTCTATCTGCAGTGTTTACTGAAATTCAACACCTGCACAGTCTGTTTGGACTTGATTCATTCTTCTTGTCCTTGTTTATACCTCTCTGAAGTTTGTTTCTCCCCTTTCTAACTAAAACACAGCAGGTTAATGGATTTACTGCTCGGCCTTGGCTCGTTGGTGTGTATTGACCCACATGAGAAAGTCCTGGTGATGTTAGCATGGGGAAGGTGAGGCCAAGTGCAGGAGAGCAATGAGGAACACATGGGACTAAATATTGATTGAGCTCTGACATTGATTTAGCTCTGCTTGATTCACAATACCAGGCCACTGTATGCATGCATATAGATCCATACGTGTCCGTCCCAAAAGAGGAGCTCCACTCTTGCTCATTCCCTCCGTCTGTCTTCCTCTCTCACTCCTTGAGAGGGAAGAGAAATCAGGGAAGCCCTCTTTAGCCTCCACTCTTTTGTTTACTGTTGTCCTTTTGTTTCTTTTCATCGTTAATCCTCAAGCTCTGGCCGGGGGATGTCACGTTATTCTGTTTCTCTCTCTTTCTTACTGCCCCCTTTTCCTGCTTGTTTCTTTTTTTTCATGTGACCAAAAGCTTCTTGTCACTCTACTGGAATATTCAGGACATAACTCCCCATTTTTGTATTAATTACCCTCCTACCTCCTAGACATTAGATGCTTCTGTCTTTCTGTTGTACTGGACAGCCCCACGGTCCCCAAACCCTATGTGGAGGCCTCTTCACAGTATTCTGAGCCCATTGTGTCATGGTTAAATTTGCCTATCAAGAGAGATTTTACTTGGCATGAAAGCTATATGAAAGGTTCAGTGTTGAAGAAAATAATTTGAAACTGTGGCTTTCTAAGATTCAAGTTAGCCATGATTGGAAGTAGTTAAACGTTGTATATTGTCAACCTATAACGTAATTTATGGATTATTACTGGATATTTAAATGTAATAAATATTACAAAAACTCCTTAGCAGATTCTAAAATAAGTTAATTTTGCGAATCTGTCCATATATATATATATATATATATATATATATATATATATAAATAAATTTTAAAACAGTCTAAATTTCTAAAAGATTTTTCAACAATCTGTATGAGAGAGAAGCAAAGACAAATCAGTCATTTAAGAACAATCAATTGGCTGTATTCTGGTGATCCAGAGGAAACTTTTAAGATGATTTTTATTATACAATCATAGAATTGCTTCCCTATACCTTTTATGTCTATAATATAACTATAATAACTATTTTTTTTTATTATGACTGTAGAATATCATAAATAATTTCACTCTCTGTCTGCATCTGTGATACTATATCACCCTGATACAAATGCCTATGCATTACATCACAACATAAGTTGGACTTCCTCTTATAGATCACGGGAGCTCCCAAAATTTGCACTGCACCACTTATCTCTCTCTCCCTAAAAGATAGGGGGTTGAGAGATTTGGGGAAGGAAGGCTTACGGATGGAGCCCATAGAGGGGGGTGGGGGAACTGGCAAGGGTGACAGCGAGTTAAGTTCAAGGGCAATGGCTGGGAACACAGACACATAAACAAGGCAACTGGTATGTGAGCAATAAAGACATAAACGTTAGCATGGGGGCATGTCATACAATAAACAGCCACCATTACCTGCTATGTTTATACTGATAAAGAATCCACTGTAAAATCTCTGGATGGCGGATGTAACGCTCAACTTCTTTGAGGACAACCGGCAGGGATGGGGGCCGGAGGAGTTTGGGAGGAGAGGTGGAGGGTGGTTTATGAGGTGCTCTGAGAAATGCTAAAAAAAAAAAAAAAAATCCACAAATCGTTGCTAATGACATTTACAAGCTCAAGAAAGCATTGTTCACAGATGCTTCACGTGCACTTTGCTAAAAAGGGACGAGAGAGAATGAAAAACAAAGACGCAGAGTTGTTTTAATGGACTGGTACATCACTTTTTAGTGGAGTAATGGAAGGGTAAGTGGGCCTATTCTCTTTTGTGTGGACCGCAAGACAAATATGTCTATGTCGTTTTTCCCTGCAATAACATAAAGAGGCCAAAAGGTCAAATAAACAAACACACATCCTGACACAGAGCTCTAGAAATGACCTGCAGATCTTAATAAACAATTACACCAAATGCACTGTTTAGAAAACTACGGCTCATTCCATTACACATATATAAAGAAATAAATATAAACAACTGATTATATAAATGATGAAAGGAAAATTCTGTTATACTAGCTTTTTCTCCCATATGATTTCTCCAATCTCTCTTTTTCAACCTCTACATACTGTGTATTGATTAAGGGAATCGTGATAGTGGTGAGTGTTTGTTCGGGGAGGTGCAGAAAATTTTTGTATGCGCAGAGAAGTTTTTCTACTCAAAATACCATGATTCCTTGCGAATAGAACATGCGCAGAACACAAATCACTATGGGGATATGTCGATACGCGTTAACATGACGAAAAATTCGGGTTAGAAAAGGGGTACCCCAGGTATAATATCCCGGTTTTTAAAATCCGGTATATGAGCATATTCGGGTTTTTGCCGGTGTTTACATTGCCGGTTTTGAACGGGTTATTGGCTGCATGTAAATGTAGTCATTGTTCTGTAAATGAAACTCTAGATGGCACAGGCTTATAGGTCCTTAACTCAAATGCTTGCTATCATGTAATTCTCTTTAGGGCACAGCTGATTGGTTCCTGCTTTATCATTAGCCAGTGATCTTGCTGCTTAACCTGTAGGCTAATTCATATACGCTTTATTGTACAGCAGCAGCATGTCTGTTCTGCTAAATCAATTGTTTCCATGTTTTATCACTTTCGCTGTCAGTACTGCATGCTGTTCCAGTGAGAACGCAGCTTCAAGGCCTCGATCACTCAGCAGTGAAAGCGGTTGTAAGGGAAGCGTTTTCAAGAAAACGCTGGTATTGCTTTCATACCAGCATGTTATGGTTTTAAAGAAGGCAGAGCTTTGCCGGGTCAGGTCAGTGGAAGTTAATGAGTGTCCAGTGTATACACTAATAAGGTGTCAGGGTTCATTTTAGCCTACCGCTCCCAGCTGCCCTCTTCGCACATATGGAGCCCCACTATCAAGATCGTTGCCATGCCAGCCAGGGAGATTTGCATATGTGTTATCTATTTAAATAAATTCTCAGGGTTTATAAGCGCTATAATGCATCTTGGCTATGCTCAGCTCATTGCTAATTTATAGGCAGTCTACTGTGTCTGGGGCTGATGACACCATCTGAAGCATGTAGTCTAGACGACATTGAACCCACTGTCCGTGGGGTAATTGTTTTATGCAAATGAAAAATCCAAGGGTGACATGTTCCTCGTGCATCCGTGTAATTTGATTGAGGTGTGCTAAGACTGCTGCCAGCCCGGTATGCCTTTACTTTATTATTATTGTTATTATGGTGATTATGATTGTGTGCGGGCTGGCGGGCAGAGGGTTGGGTTCTGCTGCCGGCTGGATGGAGAGAGAGGAATCTCAGAGCCCTGGGGTTGCATCTCCTTGCAGCCTTTGTGTCATAGATAATGCATATAGAAAATATGCTGGCTCTTCATGCTATATTCATGGCTTGATGGATTTTTCCAATATTACATGCTTTTGTTTTTTTTTTGCCAGTGACAACTGGCAAAACAAATGACAATGGGCAAATTGTGTCATTGTGATTTTGATTTTGTCTGTGAGAAAGTTTAACGGAGATTAAAAGGCCCACATTCTTGTGTTAGGTTGAGCAGAACGGAGCAGAACAACAATTTCCCATGAAAAAAAAGAATATAAATATATAGTATAGAGTATTCAAATAATTTAATAGAGAGAGCTTTCTGTGATAATTGTTTGGTCATACAATTTTATGCATATACTTGCTAAAATATAAATTAAAATTGTTAATTAAGTCTATTAATTTGTTTTTATATATATTTTTTTTTTCCTGTAACATCACACCAACCAGGCATCATAACATTACTTCAAATTTGACCAATTTTGCATTTATGTTTTTGTTTGTTTGCTTATTTATATATTTAATTATTTTTACTGTACTGAAACAATGATTTCCTTAAACACTTGTGCAGTTTCAACTGGCAGAAGAGAGAGTTAAATTGTTACATATTTTATGGGTGAGGTGACCGCGTTTCTACTGGGAGAGGTGAGGAATGGCTGTGGTTCTCGGTGCCTCCTCCTGACCTTTCACGCTGCCCTGCTCTGCATACGCGGCTAACTAATAACGACCCCTTTAATTATCAGAACCAAGTGCATGCAGCAGCAGACCAGACGATCATAAATCTCAGCCAGAGACAGCACAGGACCAAGGACATGCAGAGTTCTCACCGCGTACACCCCAGCTACACTGCAAGCGAGACAAACTAGAGTGCCCCCATTATAATAAACAATGCTGGCTGTTCACTTGCTTTCAGTGTAGACAACTTTGCTGATTATAATGACAGCATTCTAGTACAATGCAGTGTTATAATTCCGCAGATATGCTCTTTTGATCCATAGTCATGACAGCGACACAAAATAGCATCACACATCCAGCTCTCTCTTTCCCTTTGTCTTTCTCTGGTATTCTGTTATTCACATGGGGGAATCACATTGTATTCACGTGACAGCGAGGTTCATCACTACAGAGCATGACCCCGGTGTCTAGGAGAGAAGGCTCTTTGTTTGGACGACAGGCGTTTCAGTGATGCTCTATTGTCAAAGAGACAGGACTTGAAGAAAGGCCATTAATGTGCACCGGGGGCTGCCAGGTTCAGGCTTCTGATTTAAACATGCAAAGAGAGGGTTATTTACTGTTTAGGTAGTCATAAGAGTAACGGACAGTATGAAACTACACTAAACTGAGAGCGAATACTGATTTATGGAGACAATTTTAAACTAAACCAAAAATACCAGAAATAAATAATTTATAATAATTATTATCTCCACTATTAAAATCGATGTTGTTATTTTTGTTTGTGTGTGTATATATATATAATTGTCATTGTTAGTATTAATATTGTTGCTGTAATTGAAGTACATGCATAAACACATATATATATATATATATATATATATATATATATATATATATATATGAAGAGTTCAGATGCAAAAGCCTCTAAGTGCCATTTGAAATTTTCTTCTAAAATGATCATTTTTATCAAGCTTGTATATTTAAGTTCAGTAATTTAACTTAAATGGCAATGAAGATTACCTATTAATTGTCATTTAAGTGAAATTACTGAACTTAAATATACAAGCTTGATAAAAATGGTCATTTTAGAAGAAAATTTCAAATGGCATTTAAAGGCTTTTGCATCTGAACTCTTCATATAGTAGTATAGTAGTATATAGTAGTATATAGTAGTGTGAAGTAATGTGTTACACTGAGTGACAGTCAAATTGATCGGACGGACGGACGGACGGACTGACGGACGGACGGACGGACGGACAGACAGACAGACAGACAGACAGATCGTCCACACACTGTCTGGTGATATGAACAAACATTTTGAAAGTTTAGGTTGTTCACTCATTACTCAATTCATCACTGGTATTATTTGTGGTCTAAACTTGGGAGTGTTGTGTTCAGTTTAAAAATTCCTCTACTTACCATCTCCATATAAAAGAGTTGGGAGAGAGAGAGGAAGGACAGAGTGAGGGGTGTGGCCTATCCGTAAGTGACAGGGATGAATAGCAGGACTGTGGGGTGGGATGTGCTGGCCTCCTGCTGACCCTTCCCTGGCCAGTGTGTGGATTCAATATGACTAGGTAAACACACTGCTGGCCTTGTCAGAGAACAGGCCCAGCCACTGGTTTATATCATATACACATCTAACCCTTAGCAGAAACGCCATTGCCAGAGAGAAAGAAAAACATCAGGAGACTACGTGGAGCTTTATTTCATTTAAAGAAACTGAGGATATTTGATTTTGAATGTCCCTACTTACCTAATGTATTTGATTGAGAGCATATGATTTGGCATTTTTAGTCTTTTTTTCTTTATTTTTTGTATATATATATATATATATATATATAGTACAGCCTGATCGGGCCTTACATTAAGGCTGACTTAGCTGTTAAAAGTAACATTTTCCATTCCAAAAGCATTGTATATGAATATTTAAGCTTTTAAAGGTGTTCAGTCATGACGTCAATTTGTAGGCCAACTTGGAGGGCTAATCCACCACTGGTTCCCTCTGGATTTTGTAATGGGATTTTAGAATTGAAATTTTCAGTATGCGAGTAAAATAATTTGCCTTTGGTAAAATACAGATTTTATTGTTTTGTTAATGTTTTGTACTCTGATAACATAATTTGTTACATAATACGTAAATAAATACAGATCGGGTCCCCTCTGTGATCATGGCCCTTGGAATCGGTAACCATTCCAAAACGTTATCCCCTTATCAGCCTGTTCACATTTGAGAAATTACTGTTAATAATTTATTAACCACAGTTTTTTTTTACTCATAAATTGATACTCTAAACATGCATTAGAACATATAAACATAATTCTTTTCCCAATTTTAGGGCTACAAACTGAACAGGCGTTTTTGATTTCAATGAGTGGATCTTACAACCCGATCTCACGACCAAGTCGTACGAATTCGACGAATGATTAAAAAGTGGCTAATTCGTAACAATTCATACGACCTCACTCGTACGAATTAATACGATTTTGCTAAATCGTACATATTTTACGAATTGGCCAATTCGTATGAATTCGTACGAATGACCTACCCCTTACCCCGCCCCTAAACTTAACCATCACGTGGGTTAAGACAAATCGTACGAATTAGTACGAGTGAGGTCGTACGAATTAGTACGAATTAGCCACTTTTTAATCATGCGTCGAATTCGTACGAATTGGTCGTGAGATAGTGTTGGATCTTACTATCCAGGTCGATAAATCAATCAAGGAGTAATCCAGGTGTCAACAACCAAATCACATTAAAGTAGGAGGAGCCTAATCACACTAAGCCTTTCTCTTTATCCCTTAAAATTATACCTCTACCTTACGAGGAGCTCATTATATTTGGGCGAGTGAAGTGTTCTCTAAATTTAATCCATCCTTCTCTGTTTTTCCTCCCTGGCTCCGTCCATCTCTATTCTTGCATTTCACCTCAACTTTTTTTTATATCCTCTCTGTCTAGACATCTCAAAGAAGAGGTAAAGGAAGGAGGCCAATTACAGAGGTTACAAGCTGCGTCGCAATTAAGGAAATGTACAGTTCAGCAAAGTTCAGGGATTAAAAAGGCCGTCAAAACTGGAGAGCCCTGTAAAAGTATGACTCATAATTTTTGCACAGTAAAGCCACGGCAAATGGCCGTGTCAGTGATAAGGCAGCTTTTATATGTTGAGTGGGCCGGAGCCCGTGTTAAATAATTTACTCATGCGGCAGAGCAGTAAACAAGATTACATTAAGGTGATTGTTTAACCCTTTCACTTGTCACACGTCCACAAATTACTGAAAGCGGCAGCTTTGAAACAGCCAGATAGAATGTGTTTGAAAGCATAAAGCACTCCAGATTCTCCCGCAGTGGCGTACATGTGTCATTCCCATCCAGAATGGGGAGTGTGAGAACTCCTTGGCAGGGGAGGTGGACTTGGGGTCTGGCGTTAACCACCCTTAAAACCTTGAGACAAGCGAGGGAGGATGCAGGTTGTGATCTTAATTTCATCCACCGCTCTAAACTGTTTCGCAGCCTGTAGAAAGGTTGACTCAGCGTTCCGCACGGGCGTCCCATGACAGTGGCGAGATGGAGAGCTGCAGTAGAAGGCTTTGCGCTCCTTACAGAAAGTAGCTCTGTTAGATCCATTGACCTCTGCTGGACAAGGACTCTCTGTCTACACATCTGGCCCCCCTCTTTCCCCCACCTTGTGCTAGGAGAAAGAGAGCGAGGCGAGCGGGACTGGAGGGGGGGTGTCCTGGGAGCGGCTGGCGGACAGGATGATGTATTTGGGAGAGTGCTGCAGCTGTCCTGTTGGGCTGGAGTGCAGAAGGGCTGTAGCAGCGTGGCCTCATAAAGAGAGGAGACTGGCCCCTGACATCCCAGCCTCTCTCGGATATAGAACAGAGACACACTGCCAAAAAGAGATACACATACTGTCTGCAACTTGATTAAGTTACAGTAGAGGAGAAGAGGGATATGAGAGTGTTTATTTTGCTTCAGTTTGCTTCTGCTCTTGCCAGAGTCTTGTCTTCTTTTGCCTCGGCACAAGCTCATCTCTGTTCTATCTATCAGCCTTCTACATACACCAAGGTCAAAGGTCAGACACCTTCATGGGTGGTAGTGACAGTAAACCTCACTGTATCAAAACCAGATTATGTTGTCTTGTTATTTCCAAATTTCTTAAAAAAAAATTTTTTTTTTTTTTTTTTTTTTTTTTTTTTAATCTGGAAGTTATTGACATCTTTATTCACGGGTAAAGGTAAAAAAATAAAAATAAAAAAGTTTCTTTTTTCACATTTAGGGTTGTAAATCTACTTGAAATACTAAGATTAATTAATCAAATGTTATGATGATTCATTAATCAAATTAATAACAAATACTCACAAATATTGATTTAAACACGTTAGATTATTTTCATTACGTTACATTTTCTCTGTAGAGCGACCTTGGTCAGGAAATTGATTATTTGTTTTATTTATGGTTTTTTTTTTTTTTGTTTTTTTGTTTTTTTGGCAGAATCCTTGGATAGAGAAAGTTTAATAACAAATATGAATACAAATAAAACACACACACACACACACATTTGATACACCAGTCTTCAGTGTCACCAGAAATTAATGTGATGATTTCCTCAAGAAACATTTTTTTTTTTTATTCTCAGAATTCTCAGATGAATTTAATAAAGAATAAAACATGTGTCTCACTTTTAAGCTTCTTGCACCATAAGTGGCTTGTTTATAGATGTTGTGTCAAACTTAAAAAGTAGTTGGATAAACTACTTCCATGCTGGTAAAAATAATTAAGAATGAAATTAAGATTTTTTTTTTTTTGCCAATTTTTTGCCATTTTTTTTTATTATTAATTTGACTAAAATACTGCATTCATTTGACACACCACCCCCAAAATAAAGATTTAAATCATAAATGTTTGCCTATAGAGCAAAACAGCCAACTCTCTCTCTCTCTCTCTCTCTCCTGTTTGTGAACACTCTCAGTGTGCCAAGCAGAGGCGCTGTGACACGCTCCCACAAGGCCTCTCATTAGAAACAGAGCTGTCTGGCAAGCTGGACCATAAACTTTAGAGAGGTCACCCCCCCATCCTGTTCTTCTGCACTGTAAACAAGCAGAAAGGTTAGTACTGTATCCATCTGACACTGTCTTATCTCATTAGAAACAAAGGACATGGCGCTAAGTGCTCTGACAACAGCAGTCATAAAGCAGAGCTCTCCTGGAAACTCCCCCCGAGACAGCATTTCCCCAACTCCCCCCGAGACAGCATTTCCCTGTGACTTTGGGTTCGGGGTGTATACTGAAATTGTTGCTTTGTTTGTTTGTTTGTTTGTGTGTGTGTGTGTGTGTGTATGGACTCATGTTTGTGTGTACATGGGCACTGGTTTGGTTACAGTTTGTTTAGCTAACTACCTTATATAATACAGTTCCATAATGCATTATTTTGACTGACATCATGCCTGCTTACATTTACAGTAGCATAAAAGCTCGTTTCACTGATTTACACTATTGTTCAAAAGTTGTTTTTTTTTAGCAAGTATGCATTAAAAGGATGCATTTAAATTGGCCAAAAGTGGCGTTACAAAAGTATTATATTTCATATAAATGCTGTTCTTTTGAACTTTTTATTCAGCAGGATTCATCAAAAAATCAACAAAAATAATTACAAAATATACACTTTGTAAATATATTAAAATAGCAAACAGTTTAAATTGGCCAAAAGTGGCGTTACAAAAGTATTATATTTCATATAAATGCTGGTCTTTTGAACTTTTTATTCAGCAAAGCATTCATCAAAAAATCAACAAAAATAATTACAAAATATACACATTGTAAATATATTAAAATAGCAAATTTTAATTTGTAATAATATTTCACAATATTACTACTTTTACAGTATTCGTGATCAAATAAATGCAGCCTGAGTGAGTATAAGGGACTTTTTACCATATGTTTTGTTGTTAACCATTGTTTTACCATTGTTAGTCATTGCTTTATCAATCTCTCATTCGCTTTGTCATTATACTATATTTTAATCTGTGTCATTTTGGTACCGTTTTGATGCTTCTTTTTGTAATCATGAACTAACAACTGTTATGTGTTTCCATATGCTGCAATGCCCAATTTATTTAAATGCATTGGAGCACACATTTTGAATGTATAAAAGTACCATACAGTCACATTTCTATGAAAATGTCCCATTGTCTCTAATACAGTCACTGGCGTTGTTAACTTTTCCACAGACTTTTCCCCCCAGTGGCGTGTACTGACTCACTTAACTGCGCAGAGACGTATGCACGTACCGTATACATGTCACTTCTTTTGTAAAAAAACTACTCCTTTAAAGAATGTGGCTATACTACTTTTTTTTTTTCTGGTATAGATTCATTAGTTTTTGGCCTCTTGCTGCTGTCTTCTGGTTTGCTGACTGCTAGTGGAAAAAGCCATTTAGCCCACTGAATGTCAAGGTTAGTGCGCGTTGTCCTTGTCATCAGTCTCGGCGGCAGAAGGTCAGGGATAAGCTTTCCTCAAATGGGCAGCGTCAAACAAAAGGGAGGCTGACTTAACTGGCCCAGAGAAAGAAGACCTTCTCTTTCAGTCGATAAACAATCCACTGGGCAAAAGCTCTCAGCAGCGTTAACCCCTGCACCGCTGGCCTTATAGTGACGGTCTATGTGTGTGTTGGTATGAAGGCCATAGTAGTTGAAAAGCTCGCCAAGAACGGTAATGTATCTCCACGGTGCACTAGAGAGCAGAGTTGATCAATGCACAGTTAATATATTCATCAGCGAAATTAAATAATCATATTTGTCAGGGGGGGTTCCAAATAAATATGTAATCATTTCTTAATTGGAGGGCTGTAGAAATCAAATTCTGTTAGAGAAAACAGCAGGGCAGAGAGTCATGAATATATTTCTGTCTATCAGTTCGATCAGGTAGAGAGACATGTGTCTACCACACCTCTATCTAAACAGACATGGAAATGTCATCTCCCGTGTGGTCCTGGCTAGCTCAGATCTCACTCAGCCAAAGGTGGATCTGCCGGGAGACATAACATATCATCTTAACTGTCTCACAACAGCCAAAATGGCCAAAACCCATAAAAGGAGCTTTGGGCTGTCAAACAGGGTACATCACATGCTCTGCTGGGCCCTCAAAACATCCAGTCAAAGCTTTCTTCCTGTTAGCATATTACAACATATGTTATGTGCTGCTACAGTGCAGCTCAACTGGCAACGCAAAGGTCATTGTTTTGATTCCTTGGAAGCACATGAAATGATAAAACACATACCTTAAATGCACTGCAATGCTTTTTTTTTCCTTCAATTGTGAGCTGTATTAAACGAGAACCATACCACAGAACACCTTTTCATGTGGACCCGGGGCCCAAATGAACCGAACTGGGTCCACAGCAAAAACCTTTAAGAACACATGTACAATGCCTAGCGGCTGTTGACCTTTTTGACACTTACATTGAATGTTATTTAATGTTAATTTGAAGAAAAACTGAAAAGGTTTTTCCTGGCACGTCACACACTGAAAAGACTTCTGCTCCTTATTTTATGGTTGAGACTAATTAAAGTGTTAAACTGCCCACATAAAACTTTTCTTACATAAATATAGCATTCATCCGTTCATTAATTTATGTTACCTTAACAAAGAGAGAGAGGGAGCAGATTGTAACGCAATATACATTTTACTTTAGGTGGACCAAAGACCACATGGACAGGTAACGCAAACAAATAAGCAGAATGAGAATGATGTTGAACTCATCAAAATTTAAATATTAAATCCGCAGTAGGGACAGTTCCCCAATAAAAATAAAATAAAACAATATTTTTTTTAAAATATTTATTAAAAAATTATTATTATTTTTTTTTAATTTTTAAAATAAATAAAAAATATTTAAAAAAATAAAAATTTCATTTCACAAATCATAGAGTGTAGAGGTATTTTTTTTATTATTTATTTATTTTTTTAGTTTGAATTTGACAGGTCTTGATCCTCATCTTTTTTCTTTTTTTTTTTTTGGCAAGTAAAAGAAGCAGGAACATTTCACTTACATCAGACTGAGTAAATGATGACAAGGTTTTCATTTTTGTGTGAACTACTCCTTTAAATGTTGCACAATTTAGGAACAGCAGTAACATAACGATGAGCAGTTTAATAATGCATCATCAGATTTCTTCCTGTTGTAGTCTCAGCGGTGTGGCTTGTCATTGTGCCCTTGGGAGGGCTTTGAACACACAGGCCGTGATAATCTCTGCTATCTCCGTGGCTTATTCTCCAGATCTCTCTAATGGTGCGACAGTGTCCACAGTGGCTGCAGTCATCTTAAACGGATGAAGGCAATTCCAGCGGCGGTCATGTAGTAGTGTATTCCCAGTGTCACCTTGTCATTTGGATCCTGTTTGTGCAGTACTTCGGGTAAAACCGAGGGACGTGTGTGCGGTTCTCCGTGAAAGATATCCTTTGCCCCCCTCCTCCGTCTTTGTCGCAAAGGTCTAAGCAAACACAACTTCGCCCTCCTTCATTAACCTTCCTCCGATCTCTCTCCATCCATAGAATTTCTCTCTCATACATACACTTTCTTTCATTCCTTCCTTCCTTCTCTTTAGCCTCTTACAAGGCTAATGTTTGCACAGATGAACTTAATTAAGTTTTTTTTTTCCTTTTTTTTTTTTCAAATGACTTTGGCAGTTTGTGTGTTTTATATTTTAAGAGCAAGACAGGATTATTATGCTTGAGGATCAGGCTTAATGTAAAGCAGTGGAGCTGAACTCAGAGCAATGACATTAGTAAGAGTGTCTTCTCATTAGAATAGATCATTATCAGGGATAACAGTTTGATATACTATTACATCATGGATGTTTCTTTTTTAGCCTTATATCAGTGGTAAGATTTAGTTTTTTTCATGTTTTTGTCTCTTATGCTCACAAACGCTGCATTTATTTGATAAAAATACAGTAAAATTGGTCTATATAGTTACTTGTTCATTTAAAACAACTGTTTTCATTTCAATATTTCAAAATGTAATTTACTCATGTGATGGCAAAGCTGAATTTTCAGCAGCCTTTACTGCAGTCTTCAGTGTCTCATGATCCTTTGGAAATGAACTCTTTCATGCAAATTGTAAAGGATTTATTTGGGATAGCCTAGTTTGACAATCTGAATTAATTCACTCATTGTGATTCAAGTTGATGCTGGCACGCTGTGCTGGATTGCTGGTGTGTCACTCGTTGACCGCTGCTGTAATGATACAATTCGGTGCCAAAAGGGCATTGCGCATTGCATGGGCACGTCCTATGAGCAGCGCAAGGCACCGGCCACTTTATGTTGGATGGCAAACACCCATGTGGACAACTGTTGTAAAGATGACAGGATACGATCCAACCGGATATTATGAAGATCGCCAAATTACACCCAAGCGATGATTCGACAAGAAGAAAATACGCTAGGTTGAAGATGATGATTGTGATTCATTCAAGTGAATGCTGCATTTGTCAGTATTTAAAGGCATACTCCACTTTTTTTTTGGAAATAGGCTCATTTTACAACTCCCCAAGTTAAAAAGTTGAGTTTTACCGTTTTCGAATCCTATTCAGCTGATTTTCTTATATTTAGAAGAATATCAGTAACCAGACAGTTTCTGGTCTCACTGACTTCCATAGTATATATTTTTTTTCCTACTATGGAAGTCAATGAGACCAGAAACCATCTGGTTATTGATATTTTTCTAAATATCAGAAAATCCAATGCGTTCTCATCCCAAAGCGCCATATAGGACGCTTTTGCAAAAGCGTAAATATCCAACGCACATGGCACCCTTTAACGTCTAATGAGACGCTTCGGTTAATGGTTAAGTTTAGGTATGGTGTAGGGTAAGGGTTAGACCACTAGGGGGCGCCTTCTGCCCAAATATATCTGCGTCTCATTTCACGTTAAAGAGTGCCATGTGCGTTGGATATTTACGCTTTTGCAAAAGCGTCTTATATGGCGCTTTGGGATGAGAACGGGCTCGAAAATCAGCTGAATGCATTCAAAAACGGTAAAACTCAACAGTTTAACTCTGGAAGAGTTGTAAAATGAGCCTATTTCCAAAAAAGTGGAGTATCCATTTAAGGCACATTGTTTTTGCATCTGAAGGTGTTGAACAACATTATAGGCAAGACAGTTAAGAAAAGGAAGGTGGCAGATTGTATCCAAACATACAGTAGATTTAAACATGCTGAACAGATTTACCCAAGAGAATTCATTCATATACAACCTTTTCTGTTCTGTATAGCCTGATTTGTACCAGGACTCAGGAATAAAGTATATTCATGTTATGGCATCAGTTGTTTATAAAGTTGATTTCAAGCCATTTGATGTTTACGATATGTTCAAATAATAATAATGAAAAAAAAAATCAGTTTAAACACTAGGCAAATTTAGATGTCCATTAACTCTGTGTAGCCATTCAAGAAGAATGATTCGCATTCTCTCCATGTTTCATAATTTCCTCACAGGGTCTATTACCACACATGACCTCTCTGTGATGCCCGGCTGTTTCTGTATTGGAGAAATGAACAGATAAATAACCCTGACCTTAATGATGACAAGGTTAGGCTGGGGTTGAATCATGTGAAAGGCCTCAGCACCAGTCACAAGGCAGATCAGAAAGCCACAGCCTTGCCCCGGGGCGACCTCTGCATCTCTGAGCCTCTTTTCAAAATGAGAACATCTCAGTGCTATTTTCCCTTTTCCTGTCATGCCTTTCAGTTGACCTTTGACCTACTTGATAGAGCGCTTAAGGGTGACAGGAGAAGCACTTGTGTAACCGGCCTTCAAACATCATAATATTCCCGTATATTGCTATTCCCCGATTGTATATTTAAAGCCAGCTCTGAATAAGATCACCCTGCTATATTATGTGGATTTTTTAAGCATCTGCAATCCACCCGTGAAAAAAATCCTGCTGGAGTTGTATGGTATGTGTGTTGTGATCATTTCATGCTGAGGTCCCTTGTTGTAAAGAAACTGCGTATGGTGAATGCCTGAGCCACTGACCGTCTCTAATGGTTTGTTTGTGTTTATTGTTGTGGAAGTGAGAGGAGCCACTGGGTGATGCATGCAAGAGGAGGTTAAATGTTCAGCCACTGGAACTGTGCATTAATTAGTGCACCCAGGTGCCACATCACACTGTGACTCACTCTTCCTCTCCCACACCAACACGTGACTGACCAGAGACTGTATCATCTCAACTAACTGCCCCTCTCATTGCTTCTTCTCTGTCCTACTCTTATTCACCAAAGTTCACTGTACTTTTAACCAGCAGTTCCTTTTTTGGTTGTCATTTATCTAATTAATGTGTAAGTTGTTTGCCTTTTTCTTCCACCAGATGTTTTGTGTGTTCACACCAAGGAGGTTTACCTGGAGAAAGCTACAGTATGTTATTACCATTCATCTCACTGGCAGTTGGTTGACTAGGTAGAAGATTGTAATTTGAAATCTCGACATAAATTTGAGATGAACATTAAAAGTAAATTTAAATGTGGAAAAGTATTATAACGGACTATGAATAACACCAAAAGATAAATTATATCCGCAGCAATATTACAGACGTGTGAAATTTCACTGTAGCAATAATGTATCATGTATCGTAATATACAGTATGTATCATGTAACATATGGTATGTTGCCTTAATTAAAATTTTTCATTAACTGAAAAATTGAGTGATAATGTTTGAAAGGGATTTCTGTAATTTTGATAGACAATAATTATTAACTGCTTTAGAAATATTATAGTAAACACTGCTAATGGGGATTAGACGTGAAAAGGGGAGACAATTACATTTCAAAGCAACTGTGTGGTGTCTGTGTGAGGGAGAGGGGTGAGAAATTTTAGACATTCTTAGTCCATTTCTTTGAATAATTCATGAGTTATATCCTAAAATTAATCAGGAGAACAGACCATGTTGTTGTTGTATGTTGTTTTGTTTCATGCTGTTACAGTGGAATACAAAGTAAAACAAAAAATAGAAAAGAAAAGAAAAATAAAAAAACAGCGGAAAAGAATGCAGTGACTGAAAACGTGGCTTACTTGCGCAACTTATGTTCTCTGAATAGGTTCACTCAATGCTGCGTAGCTTTAAGGCGCAGTGGGAACTCGGCGGCCACTGGTGTGCCGATTGTCTGAAGCCCTTATAGAATCATGCCAATTGGATGGAGCGAGCACTGCCCCGACGCTCTCATGTCGTAACATTATATACACACGCGCACCATCTGCTCCTCAGAATTTTCTACCGAAAAAGAAAACTTGTCGCCAGCGCAAGGAGCTTGGTAACGAACACAGCATCTCATTCCCTATTCAGAGAACATTCTCTTAGAGAGACGTTCTCTTTCATAGGTTCACTCAACGCTGCTTAACTTTAAGATGCAGTTGGAATAAAATACCAAACTCGCCACGCTAAAGTGCTTCCCTAGCTAGTACAAGACCAGAAATTTTTACACGACCGGTTCAAGCAGATAAAACTTGGGAACCTGGGGTCATGTCAAGATCCAAACTATATAATCTGACAAAAGTGTGTAGAGAGGACCAGCCTGCAACCACACAAATATCTTCCAAGAGGGCCCCTGTAAAAAGAGATTGAGGAGAAGCCACACTTTTAGTGGAATGTGCCCTGATGCCAAGATGTGAAGGCAGACCACACACCTCATAAGCCAGTAAAATAGCTTCCGTAAACCAGTGGGAAATCATCTGCTTTGATGTGGAAAACCTGCAGCGGCCAGTACCAAAACATACTAAGAGCTGATTCGATTTCCTCCAACCGCCCGAGCGGTCCACATAGAATTTCAAAGTTCTAACCAGGCAGAGTAAAGGTAATAACCTGAGAGTGGAACGCTGTGGACAGAACCTTGGGTACATACCCTGGCCTCTGATGGGCCAAACGTACAACTTCCAAATGCAGAGGCGAGGATGCCATATCCTGCCCTGAATTTGGGAAAGTCGATCCTCCGTGACTGGGATCTCACTCTAGACAAAACCCCCTGGATCAACTTGATGGGTGGGAAGGCATAGAGTTTCCACATCGGCCACTGGTGGGCAAATGCATCTATCCCCAATGGAGCTGGTGGACTCAGGGATAACCAGAGTGGGCATTGTGATGACTCCTGAGATGCAAAGAGGTCCACTTCTGCTTTTCCGAACACCTCCCAGATCAGGGCCACCGTCTGGCAGTTCAACATCCATTCCCCTGACCTGAGCTTCTGCCTCGACGGGAAATCTGCTGCGAGGTTCAGAATCCTCGGAACATGTACTGCCCTCAGAGAGAGGAACTTATTCTGGGACCACAGGAAGAGGTGAAGCTGGATGCCTGTCCAGGGTTGCGTGACCGCCACTACCACCATATTTTCTGTTCTGACAATGACATGGTGTCCTTTGAGAAAAGGGAGAAAGTGATGCAGAGCCATTAAGACAGCTCTCAGCTTGAAGACGGCTCTAGGAGTTTTAGTGTCGCAGGCTTTCTCCCTTCTTTGGGACTAGAAAATAACTAGGAAGCCTTGTTTGATTTCCCCCAAAGGTACCTCCTCTATCGCCCCTTTGAGTAGTAGGGAAATCTTCTGCTGTAGTACAGAAGCATCTGCGGTGTTGTCAACTACAGTAGGAAAGACCCCATGGACTCCTCCTAGTAGGGAACTCCACTCTGTGAGAGGGGCGTTCTATGGGTTGAGAAGGAGAGGCATTGGAAGATTCCCTAACCCTCCTAGGCATAAACTGCTGAAATGCTGCTGACTGAGACTTAGCAGCTCGGAGTTTCTCAACCACCGTGTTAACGCCTCCCCAAACAGATCAGAGTGTGAAATAGGGGCGTCTAAGAGAAAAAAAATCGTTCTCCTTGTCGCGGATCTTCGTGAGACCGCAGCCGGCATAGAACGGCCTACAGTGCGTGCGGTGTGCTTGGTGGCTCTTAGGGCCAGATTAGTGGCTTTACGAAGCTCTTTTACAGCTTCAGGAGTCACTCTATTTCGCTCGTCTATTTCCTTCAGAACATCCGCCTGGTAGGCCTAAAGAATGGCCATAGTGTGTAGGGCCATGCCTGCCTGACCTGCTGCCATGTAGGATTTTCCAATAAAGGAGGAAGAAGTCCTACACGCTTTAGAAGGAAGGAGGGGACGCGACTTCCAAGACATTTACATTTATTCATTTAGCTCACGCTTTCATCCAAAGCGACTTACAATTTCCATGTATGTCAGAGGTCGCACGCCTCTGGAGCAACTAGAGGTTAAGTGTCTTGCTCAGGGACACATTGGTGTCTCACAGTGGATTCAAACCTGGGTCTTATCCACTCTGCCAACTCCACCAGACGACGGAGGTGTTAGCTAACGTGTCCTCGACCACTGGAATGGCGGAATAACCCTGCTTCACAGAACCCATGTGATTGTTGAAGTCAGCGGATACCACATTAGTCAGACAAGCGGAGTAAGGCTGCTTCCAGGATCTAGAAATCTCGTGATGCAGATCACTGAAAAAGGGCAGCTTTAGATTAGCTTTAGTTTAGACAGATGTGACTCACGGGGCTCATCAGGCCAGTCGATAGCAAGTTTATATAATGTTACGATATAAGAGCATCGGGGTGGCCCCGTGCCATCAGCCAATGAATTGGCGGGATTCTATAGGGGCTTCAGACAATCGGCACACCCACATGGTGTTCCCACTGCGTCTTAAAGCTACGCAGTGTTGAGTGAACCTATGAAAGTGAACAGCTCTTGCTATAGATATTCTAGTTGCATGTTACAATAAAATACCAAGCATTACGTTATTCTCCTGAATCTAAAATGTAGTATGCGCATCAGGAAAAAGGTGGATAGTTATATGGAACAAGATTTTGGATCAATGAGATTTCACATTGTGCGGGGCTATCCAGGGTGACACCAACACAAGTGAACTACCAACAAAATGTCACATGGCTGGTCAGGACACATTTTGTTGGACGATTTTGCCAGTACTGGTAAAACATCTACTCTAAAATAATAGCAATAGATTACCATTTAAAAGTCTGGGATCAGTATGTTTTGTTTTGTTTTAAAGAAACTAAATTTTATTCAGCAATTAAATGATCAAAAGTGACATTAAAGACATCCAAATAAATGCTGTTCTTTTTAAACTTTCAATTAATAAAAAAAATACATGACAATACAATACAAAATTATTAATTTATAATATATTAAGCCATAGCTCTGATGAATTATAAGAAATATTTCTTGATCACCAAATCAGTAGATTCGAAATTGCCATCACACAAATAAATTACATTTGAAAATATATAGGATTTGTAATAATATTTCACAATATTTGTACTGTCTTCACATTTACTGTCACACAGTGGTAATGGTGAACATAAGAGACTTTCAAAAACATTATAAAATCTTTCCAAACCCAGACTTTTTGTGTGAGTATGCTATAAAATATATTATGTCAGGATATAGAGCAATTAATAATTGTGGTATAATACAGTATAAAACGATTTAATATATAGAACATGTTTATATGATATATATATATATTTTAGAACCCTAAGCAGTTACGGCATCTATGTGTGACCACCAAAATGTCTTGCCACTTCAGGGTCATGCCTGTTCAGGGCAAAACTATTATTTAAAGCTTTTTGCTTTGTGTCAGGTCTGGTAAGGACATTGTGTTAGCTAGAGGTGGGAGAGATGTATACAGAGAGGAAATGATGTCTCTTTAAAGCATCTACAGGGGAAGAAGAGACAGCAGTAAGGAACAAAAGGTGGGAGGAATGATTTTAGGAATCTGTCTCTTTCTGTCTGCAAAGGAAGTGATTGAAGAGAGCAGAATCCTTTCATATCAAAGAGGTGCAGAGACATTTCAGTGTTTTTAACATTCCAGATATTCAAACATCCTTAACAGCATCCTCTCGGCTCCTACTTCCCAACCGCACATGCTCACTTTCCACTACGTTATAAATTCCAGCAGAAAAGGCCACTTATTCTGTCATAAATCTCCTCTTGCCACTTTCAAATTACAATGATGTATTTGCAAAACGACCATGCCAAGTGTAGAAAAAAAAAAGGCAGGAGCGGGAAAGAAAAAAAACTCCCCATCTTTTTATGAGTCAACAGGGTGCATACAGTGGGTGGTTTGTATCTACACTGCATACAATTTTTTTCCTTTTTTTTTCTTTTCAGACAGGGGGACGGTGTGCACCCGCAACAATGTCACTGACAGTTTCCGCACCCTGATCTCATCTGTTCCGGCCTGTGCACTCCACAGAAACTACTTAACTTTCATTAAACCGCGTTTGATATCACCTCTGAGAAGAAACGCAAGCTGCACAAATGCTCATCTGCTCCCCTTCATTCGATTCGATACCTTTTTTTCTTTCTCCCAGACGGTGCCTTTCTCATAGTCCTTGTCTTGTATTATCCTTCTTATAGACCTTATTCAGAGCAGCGACATGACAGGTGTGAAAGCAAGGATGTGAGGGATAGACTTGCCGTGTTTTCAATGGCATCCGATGTAAAAAGCTATATAAAGCTTCTAGATCACTTGTTATAATTTTACACAGCTCATATTGTCGGGAGTTTTTTGTCGACTGAAATTTCTTGGAAATATATTTTTGCTGCGTTTCGTCATCAGAACAATCCAAAATCACCTTAAATAATAGTAACCCACTGAAGAAATGTATGTCTATCCCTCACAACCTTGCTTTCATTCCCGTTAAAATCAAATTTGGCTGCTGTGAATAAGGTATATACCTTCGTTTTACACTCTTTCACTCAACTGGTCATCTAAACCCCCTCTTCCCTCTGTCAGACCTGTTCTGACTGACTAAATGGCAGCCTGTTGAAGGTGTGGTTAGACTTCTTCATGGCTTTGTACTTGTTTCATAGTGTTGAAACAGTGATTCATGTTCAGCTCACACAGCCTCCATTAATTTCATGTAATGTAGCTTTTATCTCGCTCTCCGGGACAACCATCTCCAGCACTGTCTCACGGGTCAGCATAGTGCTCACAGACTATTGCTTTCTCTCTCTGTTACTCTCTTCCTTCCCGTTTTTATTCTTTACTTCTCTCTCTCTCTTACTCAAGGTTGGCCTGTGGGTCTGTGGGACCTCAGGCCAGACCAATGAAAAAATGGCCATAACATCATCATATTAGACCCTGAAAAATAGTTTTGATCAAAAATACAGGGGAAAAAACAAAATGCTTGAAATATTGTTATGTAAAATAAATGGAAAATGTATAGGCTACATTTTTCAATTGCCCTAATTGAATTTCTGTGAATTGAATTGCATATATTAATTGTGATATATCGTGTGAAAGTAGCTTTTGATGTGATCGACCCGAGTTCGAGTCCGCCTTTTGGAAAACTCGCTCTTCTCCCTTTTCCCATATCAGATCAGATAGGCATTTTTATATATATACAAAAATAAAGAAAACGGAACTGTTGATCAATTTAATGCATCCTTGCTGAATACATTTTTCTTAGTTTGTAAAAAAAACTACTTACTGTATATTTCACTTGTATGAACGACTGGCCCTGTTCTGCCTTTCTGTCTTTCTGCCTTTCTCAGTTACTTCTGTTTCCTGTCATAGGCGTATTTCTATTATAGAGTTCAACTTTAAACCTCAACTGTAAATGATAGGAAGTGTGGTGGAGGTGTTAGATGTAGCTTCAGGGCAATTCTTTCTTATTTCTTTATTTCCGTCCTTTGCACGGTTCTCCGGAGCAGGGCGACACACATCCACTGATTGGGGGAGTTTGGATCAGAGCACAGGAAGAAGTCAAGCTAAGCAGTCACGAGCAGAGAACATCCAGCTCCTCTATCATCCGCCAAACACTTGACCCACAGTAACTCCGCTTTGACAGAGAATCACAGCTTTTCTATGTAAGACAGAGCCTAGTTTCAGGAAAATGTGATTATGAAAGACATCCAGTCGTAGATGTGCTCTCTCTCTTTCCCAGCTTTGTTCAAGAAGGCTGACAGAAGCCCGCTCCTGGTTACGTTTTGCGAACTGTCACTTTCCCGTAAGATAACACCCCTGCACAGAGGCTCGGAAATGCCAAGGTTCAAGTTTACAATTTAAAAGTTTAAATGCAGAACCACGGGTCACCGTGGGCCACAGTAAAGGTCAATGCCATGACGACAGCTGTGGATATTGTTCACTCAGCCCCTCGAGTTACACATTCTATCTTTATCTCTCCATTTTCACTCTGTAATTTTTGCCGTATCCAAATTGGAAATTGGAATTATGCTGGTCAAAAAACATAATCATTTCATACCACATCAAAACCCTAACCAGGTCTTTGCAATTTCTCAAATGGATAATATGTTATTTGCAGAGAAAGCTATGCATGAGGGTGTTTCTAATTCTCTGTGTTTTTACGAGAAGCTGGGCCATAATTATGGAATTGGCAATTCGGCGTGATCATCCCACTGTGCGATCTTCTGAGTGAGCATAGCAGGAGATACAAAGACACCTGTGTCCCAGCAGGGACTGGACCTCCTTTTCTCTCCCGTAACTCTCTTCCGAAATGACATGAAAACATCCGAATAAACCCGTTTCATAGACGTATGTGATTAACTATCAGCGCCTCCACTCATCTGAGCCAAAGAGGCCTTAAAAAGCGAAGCATATTGGCTGCACTCAGTGCCAAGGCGCATCCCTCTCCCCCTTCTCCCCCTTCCGGGCTTCTGACGCGGGCTCACTGGTAGTGCTCTATCCCTGCAGGGGGCCCCGGAGCCGGGCTTGTCCTGACACCGCAAACATATGTAAGGACACCTGAGCTACGGCCTCCAGCCTCCCGCCACCAAGGGTTAATTTTCCACCCAGCAGTGCGGCAGCCAGACTTGGCCAAGTTTCCTGTCGCCCACAGTGCACCACAAGCTGTGTTAGGGAGCCAGCAAACAACATTAATCCTGCCCCTATGACGGATCGCATATGCAAAATGTCCGCCACCCTACGCGTTCACACAGCCAGGCAGGTACGGGGACAGGAAGAAAAGACGACGTACTTGGACAGAGAGGAAGAGAGATTACGGGATCGGAGGAGGAGGAGGGAGACTTGTGACTGTACTTCATCACGCCACTGGAAGTTTCAATCTTCCTTTTGTCTTTAACATTTCAGGTGCCGATGTGTGCGATGCCAGGAAAGGTCAGGAGATGATTTAGTGAACATTTATGGAGGCTTTATCTTCAGTCCTTGTCACCAATTCGGGTGATGCTTCATAGAGGGTCGCCAAACAGACGTGGAAAAAGAAAGAGCATGACAACGCCACAACCGCAATGACACAGTAAGAAAACAAGAATGCACTCTTTCATTAGCAAAGCACCGCTGAGAATAAACACTCTCATTTTTTTTCTCCTCATCCCATTCCCTCTATCTCTAAAAGGGGGAGTAGACTTCTGGTATAGACGTTTCTCAACAGGGTTTCCTCTTTTGTGTGTCCATTATGAAACCTCAGCATGAGAGCCATGTCCATGCGTCCGTGACTGTTCTACAGAATTGAACAATGTCATCTAAACTTTTCCTAACTTTCTTTTTCTGTCATGTCTTGTATGGGAAGCAGCGGTGGTGTGATGGAATTAAGGTAAATTTCCCAACGGAGTAGTTTTTCCTTTGCTTTTTTTCGTGCACAGATGACAACATTGTCAAAACAATCCTCGTTTGCAAGAATCCACAAAAAGGACTAAAAACACTGCATTATGCATGCCAGGCCAGTAGTTGGCGATGTCATTTTGTAAAGAAGCAAACACACATGCATGTGGAGTCGCCATTTTCGCAGATTCCCATTTTTGTTGTTTGCATGGAGGCAATAACAGTATTGCTTTCGAAAACTTGAACCCCGATTTCAAAAGCTTGTGTTTTCAGGCTGCTAAAACACTGTTGTCGTGTAAATGAACGGCCAAAACGAATACATTTTTCAATTTTTATTTGAAAACAGTGAAAAGTAATTTAAATAAGTATATTCAACACTTCCATAATGATTCATTTAATGGTCTATCTATCTATGGTTTTATATATTATACGTTTATTGTTTTAAATATAATTTATATATTTAATAGTCAGTCAAATTCAATTAATTTCAAATTGAATTAAAAAAAAAATCAATTAAATTCAAATTCAGTTAATACAAGCTACATCTTTAATTTTACCAAGCTGCAGTGTAATTTTGTGTTTTGTCATTTCAAGTTTATTTTGATTTTGATGACTAAAATTATTTAATTGTTAGAGTGATGTTCACTTTTTAATTAGCCTGTCCATTTCCACCAGTTTGACCCATTCAGTTCGATTTTAGCAACAACATTATCGTATTGACAGAGTATTTGGCCAATCATAGAGAAATTGAGGCACTACCTCAGTGATTGGGAATTTTGTTTGTATATCGCCACTATTTCTTAAAAAAAGTTTCTCCTTTTGCATCCTCAAACCATGGTTAGCTGATAACAGTCTGTAGTACTTTAGGAATGAAGGACGCGGGACCAACAGACTTCTCTCCTCAGGACTTTGAGCCTTTTTCTCAGTGTCTCAATTGTCCAGCTCAGCATGATTCATCATCTCGCCATCTCATCATCAGACCCGGCACGCCTTTCCACGTTCTTCTTCCCTGTCTTTCTTATACTCCAGAAATCCAGTGTCAGAACACTCTCCTTTTACTTTGGCCCGCATTATTCTTGTTAGATGATGTCCTTGTGCTGTTCAAATCATCCACTTTACAGCTGTGATGCAAAAGTTGTTTTCATATAAAGTGTAAATAATTTTCTGTTTGCTCAGACTTGTTCATCAGGGCTAACTCTTAATTCAAGGGCTTATTCAAAACCTGTTTTCTTGTCTTGCTGTTGTATTGACATCACAAGGTCTTGCTAATGACAGCCTGTCATTTTGGTGGAATTGAAAATGTTATTGTTTTTTTTTGTTTGTTTTTTTTAATACAGTTTAAAGATTACATATTTTAATTTAAGGGAAATCACAGAACCTTGGAAGATCGGGTAGAATAATTTTGGTTAAGTACTCTGCCTCTTTCGTGCAATCAATATAAGCCAGAGGCGTGTAAAATAGTATTACATGTACTTTGCATTTATTTGATTGTTTGTTATTATGCACGGCATGTAGGTTGCTAGGTCTAAGGTCAGCAAAATTACAAAGCGAGTTTCCCTTTGTTTGTGTGGTGTTTCGCAGCATGGTCAAAAGGCAAAGTTCATAACATTTAGACTTACGGTCCCAAAAGCTCTCCAGAATTTCCACAGGCCCATCCCAGAAGAGCTTGAAAAAGTATAACTACTGAAAACAGCATTATTTCAGAAACAACCAAGGGTGACAAGAGGTTTTCATTGCAGATTAAAAATCAATGATCTTTTCAGCTTGTGCCGGCTAGGGTTAGCGCTGCAGAGAAAGAAACGGCTTTCACAACAACCATTTGATTAACCTGGATGATTTTATGTGCTGATAGCGTCCACGGTGAGCAAATCATTATTAGATCTCATTTTCTGCACGGAGAAAACCAGTGAAGCTTAGCTCCACGCCGTGCCCTGTGCATTGAATTTCTGTCTTTGACTTAAATAGGAATAAAGATGAGAGGGGAAACAGTGTGAAAACTCAGCGTGGATGTGGCGAGCCGGAGAGTGCAGGCTCTCTATGCGTGCGGTGCCATAGGAGGGCAGTGCCCGCTGCGCCCTCTGTGTCCGTGTTTGTGTGTACGCCGTAGAGACAAAGGCATAAACCTCCTGCAGCAGAGGTGCTGTGAGTAATGGGTCCAGAATACGCAATACCAACACACTCATCACTCCTCATCCTCCGTAGCCAAGGTCACGGAAAAACTCTGCATTACCTCTACATCTCACTCCTCCTCCGTCTTGCGCTTTCGCTCTCGCTCCCTCAGTCAGGGTGGCCATGTCGCCCTCTCACCCTGCCGACAGCGGGCGGGCGGGCGAGTGAGTGAATGTGTCTCAGGGTTGCTGCTGCGAGCGCTTGATCTGAGAAGCAGAATGGATGGGAGTGTATTGTCAGACTGTCATTCAGCCGGTCTGCAGCAGCAGTAAGCCTTCACAAAATATTAAACTGCTTTCACCACATAAAAGCTGTCCTCTTATACTGCTGACATATGGTTTGAAAAGCCGCCTCTGGTTTGTTTTGGAGAGTTGGAAATTGAACACAACGGCTATTTGAAGTGGGTCGAGGCGCTCTTTCTGAAGCTGAATATACCAGTGACAGTATAGAGAGAAGAAAGCCTTGCCATTACAACCTGTGAGTTTTTGAAAGTTAACAATATAGGCGCGAGGGGAAGGAGATCGAGCTGAGACTTGTATGTGTGTCAAGTGGTGTAGAACCGCAAACATCGGCCTCCAGCTCTCACCAAAAGAGCAAAACTTGGGCCCCCATTCACACGTGGTTTTACAATCACCTTTGGGATGCAATCGCAAGTGGTTAGGCGAGATCTGGTAGTTTCCTCTGATTTTATCACTTACAGTATGTATGTCTCTCACTATGTGTTTTACTTAGTTTTGATAAAGCCCATTTGAATTATATTATAACATACTATTACTATTATCATTAAGTACATTTTGAACATGATTAACTTGAATTTGTATCC
This sequence comes from Pimephales promelas, assembly GCF_016745375.1. The sequence goes on along the minus strand of NW_024121177.1, from coordinate 15,704,644 downwards.
CTGCATGAGGATGTCAGTCTTTTGCATTTATTTATTCCATTTCAAATGTTTAAATTAGTAGTCAAACATGTCAATTTATTTAGAACAGTGGATGATTGACAGGTGAGTATCAGAACAGATCAGTGTTGACACTATACATACATTTTCATCTCAAATCAGTTCTATTTTAGTGTGATTTACTATTATACTATTTATATTTTAAAATAGTTTTTATTTATATCTTTTCATTTTAGTTTATATTTTATCCATATTTAATATACAGTATATATAGTAAATATTACTATTTAGCTTTAAATTTATTTTTATTTGAGTTTTAATAATTTTACTGCTTTAAACTTATTTTATTTTTTTGCCAAAGCTTTTTTTCTAATTTATGTTTTTCAGCTAATATTTACACTGTCAAAAAAAATCCTATAAAAAAACGGTAAACTACTGGCAGCTGTGGTTGCCAGCATCGTACCGTAAAAATACGGTGTGTTACTGTTTTTGAAATTAACAGCTACATACCGTATTGTCAGCTACAGTAGAAAACTTTAATTTAACAGCAATATGCTTTAACACAAAAACAGTAACACAGAGAATAGTTACAGTATGATGCTGGCAACCACAGCTGTCAGTAGTTTACGTTTTTTTTGTTGTTTTTGTTGTTTTGTTTTTTTACAGGATTATTTTTTTACAGTGAATATTTTATTTCAGCTAAAGTTCATAAAAGTAAACCATAAAATATTTTTTTTTTATTTTAGTAAACAATAATAACAGAGCTCCGAATGTGATTTGCAATATTGAATCACAAAACATTTTGCACCCCGTTTACACTTGTATTAAGCGCTCACCCCTTGTAATTGGATAATGTGATGGGTCTCGGATGTAAACGAGGCCATGGAGGTGTTCTTGCAAACTTCTGGCAGTGTCTCTCTAGTTCTCCTCACCTTCTCTGTGCTCATTTTTACACTTACATGAAATCTATCCCACACCCTCCCAAGCAGTGCTGGCTCAGAGAGAGATAACAGTGGATTTAGTCCCGGCTGGGCCAATGATTTTCACATCGAAAATGCTATTCATATCAGAGAAGCTGCCTGAACATCAGGCAAGAGAAAAGGTGTGAAATAGCGCGACCAATCTGGAGAGTTCTGGGCAGACAGACAGTGTAAGACTGTCCAGGTGTCTTATAATATGAGGATTAGAGCTTTGCCAAGGATTGAGCAGCACAGGCCTGATATGAAAAGAGAGAGAGAGAGAGAGAGACTTACTGAGGACTTCAGAGACATCAGAGGAACTGCCTGTGCTGGCAGAGTGCCACAACCAAGACCATCATTTTCAACCCCAAAATTAGAGAGGTGACCATCTGACAATAAAACAGCCCGTGGAGAGGAGAAAAAAAAAGAGGCAGACTTCCATTATAAATATTAATCAAATGGAAGCCTTTCAGGGATGGCATTTCTCTGCAGGAAAAGATGTAGTACTTGCCTGTCAGGGCAGCAGTGGAGGTCAGCATGGCATTTCCCTCGAGTCAAACTTGATTTAGCCCTTTTTGCCAGTATACAATATAGAATATTAAAACCATATGATATTAAAATAAAATAAAAATAGAGCAAGATAAACAACTGAGAAAGTGTACTTTTCTAATGTTGAGAAGGAAAAATGCTAAGGTTACATCCTCTTCTGTTCTATTGTTTTTCTGCAGGTCTTTAACCAGTCCAACTCTTGGCAGGTACAGAACACTAAAGGACCATTTTATTTCTAAATGAGTCTGAATGGCGCTCCACAAAGACTGGAAATGCTGCTGCCCTTTCATTTTAAATGGTACGTTGGCATTTAACATTACACATGTCAGCAGAACTTCACTCCATTTATGGATTCTTAATGTATGTGTATTTGTTCAGAGCCACTTATGATATTGTTGTCATGGGCTGTGGAAAGGGACATTTAACATGTAGATAATGAAAAAAAAAATCTCTTGTGATCATAAATTAATTAATAATCTACTTTCAAAACCTCCTTCACTTCCCCATAGCAAAAAAATTCTTGACTTTCACTTTCATGTATTAATAGATAATACATGGTAATACATGGTAACGAAATCATTCATTCATTCATCGTTTTTTCTTTTTCTTTCTTTCTTTCTTTCTTTCTTTCTTTCTTTCTTTCTTTCTTTCTTTCTTTCTTTCTTTCTTTCTTTCTTTAATAAACTACTATTTTTATATTTACAGCAAAATATATGCTTGAATTTGCATTTCCTTCTGCCTTTTTATTTCAATTTTGGTGTGAAAGGGCCTTTACATTTGCCCAAAAATATAACATTTTTGTTACAAGAAGCAAGAAAAGTAATGCAAAAGAAATGTAATGCACTACTTTTCTTTAAATGTAACTATTAGTTACATTTGAAAGGAGTAATATTGTAATGAATTACTTTTCAAAGTAACTTTGTGTGTGTGTGTGTGTGTGTGTGTGTGTGTGTGTGTGTGTGTGTGTGTGTGTGTGTGTGTGTGTGTGTGTGTGTGTGTATTTATGTAGATGGATGGATGAATTGATGGATTTTTAAAGTTACTTTTACACATGTATATATGAGGAATACAAATGCCACCCGCTTTGTATAATGCCACTTACTGTATATCTGGCAATACTGTACTCTATATATATATACTGTATATATATATATCTTTTGTTTCTTTTCTTTTTCTTTTTCTTTAAGCAGTATACATGCCTACAGCAGTATCTGACAATTCTCCCCTCCTTCAAACTCTCTCTCCCATTTTCCCTTTTTTCTGTCCTCCCATTATGAATAATGAACTTGTCCTCCTATGATCAAGTCTATTGGGGATTTCCGCTGCGTGTGTCAGGGCCTGTCTAATGGATTGCTGTATGCTAATTTGGCTAGAGGATGATGGGCAGTTCTCTGCTGGGGTCACCGGTGAAATAAAAGAGCCCTTTGTGCGAGTCTGAGCCATGTGCCTCTGACAGACCGGCACAGACCTTGAGAGTCTTCCTTTATACTTGTGCACAGCTACTGGAGAACGAAGAACAATGGCGAACACCAGGCAATGTCACTATTGATTTAGGGAGGGATGTGTGTCTTGGTGTCCTAGACCTCCGTAAACTCCTTCAAAGTGTGTAGGTAACCCGCAACACACTTTTGGATGGTTTCGGATAAGCTGCTTCCATCCTCTGCGACCCAGCATCAGTCACACTGGCCCATTTCCAACCCTCAGTCCATCAGCCATTAGGCCAATAATGAAGTAACCTCACATGGTTATTGACTGGGTTGTCAGTAGCCCTGCCTGAGTCCTTAATAGGAGTCATTGGTCTTAAGTTAAAAAAGGGCTGAAGGAGGTAGAGCAGGCCATGCACAGCATCTCAAGTGCCCTGCAGAGGTGAGCAGCTGCCAGCCCATGCGAATTATCTGGCAGAGACGAGCTTCTGTCTGGATGAATGAAAGATTCTGCCATTCAGCCATGGGATCAGTACAAACAGAACTCATTTAGTGTGGTGGGCCTTTGCATAAGAATATGTATAGCACATTTTAAAGAGTTAAAAAGATGTTTTAACAGCAAGTATTGTGTCTACTGTCATCTTCAAAAATGAAAATTGTGTCTTTATTTATTCACCCTCATATCTTTCCAAACCTGTATGTTTTTTTTTTTTTCTTTCATTAGACACAAATACCCCACTGACTATTGTAACGCTTGACGTGGAGCAAGTCAAATTTGTAGTTTCCTTATGTAGATTCCCAATCTGGGAATCTTACAGTTCATAGCATGGTTATAGCAGATATAGGACCGCAAAGCATATCAAAAGTGCCTTTCACCCTGTTAAGAATTAATGAACCACTGAAAATGAACACTTAATGAACAACTGATTTTGGAAAAAAATCTTACTTAGTGTTGCTTTAATGCAGCAATGAGCCGTTTGAGGCCTGATACCCTTGTATACATGTATACTTACATTATGAAGTGTGGCCAGGATATAAATCAAACATTCACGCTGCCGTTCAAATGTTTGGGGTCGGTATCAATATTTTAAGCTCTCTAACACTGATTTATTTGATCAAAATACAGTAAAAAGGGTAATATTATGACATTTTACTTGTTGTCTATTTTAATTCTGTATATTTTAAAATGTAATTTATTCCTGTGATGGCATAATTCCTGAATTTCCAGCATCATTACTCCAGTCTTTAGGTCAGAAATTGCTCAGGAAACATTTCTTCTTATTATGAATGTTGTAAAAGGTTGTCTTGCATTAGCTATATTTAGTTGAAACAGTGATATTTATGAGGATTCTTTTTGAAATCCTTTTTTGAGAATTTTGTGGCGTTATAAATGTCTTTAATAGTATTTTGATCAACTTAATGGATCCTTGCTAAATAGAATGTATTAATTTCAAATAAATAAGTTTAACTGACCCTAAACTTTGAATGGAAGTGAACACTTCACCAAAGAAAGAAACACAAATATAGAATGACACGCGGGTGTAAATGATAGAATCTTCTTCTTTTTGCATTATTTTTAAGCATCTCTCTCTCTCTGTGTCTCTCTCTCTTTCTAATTTCAGGCTATCGGGTTCATCATGCACAGAAAACTCATCACAGAAAATGAGCGGGTTGGAGAAGAGACAGGAGATGTGAACTGTCCCTCTGAAGTTTACTAAAAATGTCTGATGGTTTCACCCAGACAGTTAGGAGAGCTGTGTCTGAATGGGATCCAAATCTCTGGTATGTGGTGTAGTAATGACAGAGAAATGTTGTCCTAATTATTGTAATTTCCTTTGATTTAGAAAGTTGGTGTAGTTTTAATTGAGTGGACAAATTTAGCTGTTCGACAGCTGAGTTCATGAATGTGACTCTTTCTTTCTTTCTTTCTTTCTTTCTTTCTTTCTTTCTTTCTTTCTTTCTTTCTTTCTTTCTTTCTTTCTTTCTTTCTTTCTTTCTTTCTTTCTTTCTTTCTTTCTTTCTTTCTTTCTTTCTTTCTTTCTTTCTTTCTTTCTTTCTTTCACATGTTATACTTTTTACGATGTCTGCTAGATTACTCTAAACTGCTATATATATATATATATTTTTTTTTTTTCTTATTCAATGAAAATGTATCTTCCAGTGATTATACATGAAGATAAATTTCAACCCAAACTCAGCCCAGCATTTTATTCTCTCGGGTATCATTTGGATTGTGGCTTTAAAACATTCCCATTGCTCCTGAGAAATAGGAATGCATCAGTAAAATGAGATAGTTAGCATGTATTTCTTATAACGGATGATTTGTGTGGCAATCTGTCTGTTATGACTGAACCTTTAGCATATCACACTACCATCAAAACCTCGTTTTCTGACCGAACTCATGTAAACATGTGAAATTGAATTGAGTTGGTTCCAATCAGAATGCCAGATGAATGAGATGCCCGTGTTTAGATGTCCTGCAAAGGGGGCAAACAGTTACCATAGCTGTATTTACACTATCAGACTTTCCGTATGAATGTACAGGGTTATTGATAGGTTCCAGTTCTCATGGCTCTTTTGGTATTGATGAATGGCAGTGGGTGTGGTGTGATGGCTCGTGTGTTGTCATAATTCGTGATGAGTCGAGCATTCTGGCTGGCTTTATGGCACTTGTGGGCTCGATTTGAAAGGAATAAGAGGGTGTTTTAAGGCAGAGTGGATTTCAGTCTTATCCCGACTAATAACCTTGTGTATATTACTCAACTTTCATTCAGCTCTAACTGAAACATTGTGCAATAACATGTCTAGAAGCAAGATTTAATAATTGCATTTGGGTTTTGTGAGTTCAATGTTGTTTATGAAAGTGTATTGTTCCTGCAGCTGTCTAGATGTGATTTGAAAACATACGAAAGCCTCAAAACTGTTTGATCTGTTGGAGTTGAATCTGATCATTAATCATTAGCAAAAATTATAGTGTAAGATGATACAAAAATAGGATTATTGAGATTTGGAAATACAATCCTAAAGGAAAAGGTTTTTTTGTATAAGTTTTGCTTTGTTTGTATGTTTAGTTTTGTGTTTGAGACTTAGGCTGCATCACACTATATGAGTTAAGGGCCCACTTGAGTGCTTTTGAATGCGCAGCGTTGTATGATCCGTTGACATAATTTCCAATGAAACAGGAAATTAATGCGAAAATATTGAATGGCTCCTCCCCATTTTCAAATAGCTAGTAGTGTTTAGTTTACCTGACAAGGTAAGTCAGGACAGCACCATGGAAGCGAATCCGAGCACTGATTATACAGTTGGAAAACAGAATAAAACTTGAACGTTTGAACAACCAAACACGCATCTCCAACTAATATTGTTCGGTGTCGTGTCGTTTGGAGACGCTTCCGATTGATTGGACAGAAGATGTGATGATGTGCTTTCATTTTCTCAAGTTTCTCATTCTAGGCCAGGGGTGTCCAATCCTGCTCCTGATGGGCCTGCAAAGTTTAGTTCCAACCCCAATTAAACACACCTGAACCCGCTAATTAAAGTCTTCATAGGCATACTAGAAACTTCCAGGCAAGTGTGTTGAGGCAGGATGGAGCTAAACTCTATGAAAGTGGCCCTCCAGAACCAATGACACCATGAGGACACCCCTGTTATAGGCTCTACTTGTTATAGTCTCCTTCAGATTTCCTCATAATTGTTCGACGTGGTCTATAGGTTAACATGTGAGCTGTGACACATCCAGTTCACCCATCTATCCTAACTAAAATATAAATCATTTCTATTCGATAAGATTCTATCAAGTTGGCTCTCTTATTTTTCTCCCCACTATTAGAAGTGTTGAAGTAACCTGAAGAGAAACATAAAACTATGGCTGTCAATATAATAATTGTGATGTCTGAAAGCATAAGGAAACATGTAATACTTTATTCTCTAACATTAAATCGGCTCTAGACATAAACTTCGCTATACACATGAATAGTCATTCTTAGAGTCCATTTCCTTAGCTTATCACTGCGCTACAGTGGAGCTGAGGCCTGAGGGCTGTGTGTATCTACGCAGCTCATTCACCCTCAGTCGCCTGAATGAGAAATGTGCATCTCTTCCAGCACTGACAACAAACCACGACTGCATGTCCCCAACAAAATAAAGCTCCCTCACTCAGTCAAGAAAAGACAGTGGGGTTTAGTTTTCTGTGTGTGTGTGTGTGTGTGCTTGCGCCTGTGTGAGTTTAAGAAGCTCCCTCTCCTTATTTTGTCTTCCCAAGGTTACGGTCATCTTTTTATACGGGATTATAAAAGGTTTCAGCCCGATGGAGGTGTTCAGTGTTATTTTGTAATTAGAATGTAATCCTCCTCTCATTGCACACATTCATTGGTAGACGCTCCCTGCATGCAATTGGAATAATGTGAATGAAAATTGTGAATAATAGCTGCGTGTCTCAAAGTAGCTTCTTTATAGGAAAAGGAACTGTAGAAAAACACATAAAATCCCCGTCTCACTGGTACTTTTAAAGATAGATTTGTCGAACAAAGGTTTAGTTTTATTACAAACTCAGTGTTTGTTTTCATACAACCTGCCTTGGTAATGAAAAAGCTTGCAACTACAATCGGACTAGACCTATATTCAGATTAAAAAAAAAAAAAAAAACTACAGATATCAAGAAAAAAAACAAATAAAAAAGGCAACATGGTAAGAAGTCTCATGAAAAAAAAATGTGAGAAAAGTTGGAGACAGAAGGGACAGGAGAAGGTAAAAAAGGGAAAGGTTAGTTGGGTGGCCTTTATAGATCTTTATGTCTGTTGAGGGGATCAGCAGGCAGCGGCTGATGAACTTCACTTTCTATTAGTGGCCATGGTGGGGATGTTCTTCTCCCTACCGATCAATAGGCTGAAGGACAAGAGTGTCAGAAAAATGAGAGACCCTTCTCTTTCTTGGCAGGGCGGTCTCAGAGCGGACGGTGAGGCACTGAGTGCCAGAGACCCTTAGTCCCTCTGGAGTGGCTTTGAGTGAGGGAGCCATTTTGGGCGGGGGCGCAGAGGAACTCTCATCATCCGTTGTCCTTCGGTCCACCAGCCGAAGGACTCCACAAAACCTATTCTGAATGGTTGGAGGTTGCTTTGTTTCATCTATGATTGTACTATACAACAGGGAAGTAGCAAATTAACAGAGCTATAGGAACTTGTAGAAACTCTTTCTATTTTGTCTCATTCTTAGAATATTTCAAAAGTAAAGTTCTGTTGGCAGCATTTGTTACATAATGTCAACTGTAAGTGTCATATTGATCGTATACAATAGTTAAAGGGATAGTTCATTTTAAAATTAATTTTGATATGTTTTAGCTTACCTCAAGGGCATCCAAGATGTAGGAGTCTTTGTTTCCACATTATTTTCAATTTTGATATTTTTAGGTCAAACCGTTCTTGTCTGTCAGTCTTATAATGGAGGTGTATGGGGTCCACCTCAAAGAGCATGCACAGAGAAGTCCAAATAAACATGATTTTTTTTTTTGTGACTCGTAAATATACACATTGATGGCCTAAGACACGAAACGAGTAGTTTGTGTGAGAAAACGAACTGTATTTATATTGTTTTTACCTCATTTAACCACAGCCATGTCCAAGTGATCTGAGGACGTGGATGCTTTGGTCTGCGCAAGCGCCGGATGTGATCTCTCGCGTGTGTACGTCACTCAATGTTTACACAGAGATTTTGGAAGCATTACCTTTCACTATGGAGATCTAAACATTTTTAGATATACAGGACATCGCAATGGAAGACAATTTTGGTATATCAACAGACAACGTTGAATTTTTTCTGCAACCACGTGAGAGATCGCTTCCGGCGCTTCCCAGCGCTTGCGTAGACTGATGCGCCCGTGGCCTCAGATCATTTGGACATGGCTGTGGTTACAAGAGGTAAAAACAATATAAATACTGTTAGTTTTCTCACACAAACGGCTACTTTCGTGTCTTAGGCTATCAATGTGTACTTACATTTAACCGTCATTAATTCATGTTTAATTTGGACTTCTCTGGGCATGCTCTTTGAGGTGGACCCCATAAACCTCCATTATATGACCGACTGACAAGAACAGTTTGACCTAAAAATATCAAAATTGAAAATACTGTGGAAACAAAGACTCCTACATCTTGGATGCCCTTGAGGTAAGCTAAAACATATCAAAAATTAATTTCAAAGTGAACTATCCCTTTAATATGATAGAAGTTAAAATGTAGTAACTAACATTTTAGATACAATATTTCTGTCAATGAAAATTGCTCCAAAGGAAGCAAAATGAATCGTTCCACGTATCTGAACAACTCACTGTAGCATTGTTTTGAACAAATCGATTGAATTGGATTGAGTGAATTATTCAACGACTAACTGACAGTAACTTGTTTCAACCCTGAATTAATCAGTTGAGTGAATGAGTCAATGTCACTTTGGTAACTCTGCTAATTAAATTTAAAGTCTGAAACTATATGTTATTAATAATAATAATAATAATATACAGTATATGTTGCTGTATATATTATTGTCATTTAAACTCTTAACTGTTAACCATTTTGCCGTTGTGCTGGACCTGAAAGATTCCTTTAAATGTTGTCTCCTGATTAACTCCTGTCAATTATAAGATTACAAGAGCTCTCATTTACACTTGTGTGCTGTTCCCTGGACTGCATCAGCCCAGGAGAACAAACTGCAGAGGAAAAAGAGTGAATCACTCCATCAGAGACAGTTCTTTGATAGCTTCTGTGCTTTTAGGACTGAGGGTTAGTGTCCGACCACCCCCACCAACCCCGGTCATGCCTATTCAGTCTCTCCAAATCACACAGACAAATTAAGCACTTCCATATCCCGAAAAAAAAACTCCCCTTCCTTTACAAATGCTGAATATGAAATTAGCTTGCAACTATTGAAAGGCAGCAGAGGATCATTTTGTGCTGAAAGGAAAGTAAAAGGTTTGCCTCGTGTTTCTCAAATGCAACTGATTTCCTCCGTGAAAGGAAACGAGAAAGGAACAAGAATGTAAAAGAGGGGAACGTGTTGTACCTTTTGTCCTGTCTGATTCTCTCTCTGGCTGTTTTTTTTTTTTTTTTTTTACTCTCTCTCTCTCTCTATGTATATATGCCTGTGTCTTTCTTTCCTTCCAGAGGCTGTGGTTTCGATGTGACCAAAAACTTCAGGCTAATATGTTGGTTTACATTAAAAATCAACAACATTCATTTCCATAATGCATTCTAATGGATTAGAGGGCTGTTTGTCTGGCTAGGTCAGCATTCTGGTTTTAGTCAACACAGCAACCCACCTGACAAGAGCTATTATGTTTATACCTGTTACAAGCCATGGAAATAAAATGCACATAATTAGCTATTTCAGCCATGATCTCATTTATTCGCCGGCGTCCCTGTTTGCTCACCTTCGACCTCTCATTTCATATTATAAACCATCAATGGGGCAAAAGATACATTATCATTTGTGATATCAGGTGACAGCTCACTCTCTGTGCGTGTTTGTGAACATGAGGTGGGGGATGTAAAATGTGCTGTACCAGACACCAATTAAACGTCTATTTGATGGGGGCATTAGTTCATTCTGGTAAACTATCTGAAGCATTTAGAAGCAGATATTGGGAGGCTTTGTTAGCATGCCATTTGTTCTCTCTTAACAAGAAGGACCTAATTGAAAGGCTTTTTATTTGACAATGCTCTATCATAAACATCTGTTGATCGTTACTTAAAGGGACAAAAATTCTGGAATCCAATGACTTTTCGCTCTTTTTTTCACTATGATTTCATGGAATGAAAGTAAATCCAGACTGTCAAGCTCAACAAGATTTTTTTAATTAATTACTAGTTTAGAAATTACTAGTTTAATTCAGCAAAAACACATTAAATTGACAAAATGTGACAGACTGTTATAAATGCTGTTCTTTTGTATTGAGTATTAAGCAGCACAACTGTTTTCAACAATAAGAAATGTTTTTTGAGCACCAAATCATCAATATATTAAAATAGAAAACAGTCATTTTAATAATATTTAACACCAATACTGTTTTTACAGTTTTCGATCAAATAAATGCATAGTGAGCATACAAGACATCATTACAAACTTTTACTAACCCCAAACTTTTTTTACAGTGATGTATACATAAAAAGGTCATACTAAGTCACATGATAGCTTTCTGGGACAACGAAGTAAAATTAAAGTTGTCATTCTATTAAGTTTTGCTTAAAAATAGGCTAACATAAGATGCAGGTTTTTTTTTTTTTTTTTTTTTTTTTTTTTTTTACAATATAGACATTGATGACATTGTTACGTAACTCTAAGATGACCAATTGCCATTGTGCGTTATGAGACCATTCACATTGCATAAAGTTTAAATATGTGGAAGAACAGCTGGATACAGGGAGCTACTGAGCAATTGAAGAATAACTGACATTTTATAGGGCTGCTTACAGCTTCAGACGACTTGGAATGGTGCACCATCATGGACAACTTTTATGTAAGGTGCTTTTTTTAAAAATCATTTTGGCCAGGACTCCAGATTTACTTTAATGAGTGAATCATTCCACAATTGTACATTTTTTTGTGAACTATCCCTTTAAGGTCTCTGATGCACTGAAAATAAGCAACATTATTGAATATGATTAAATCAAAAACAATATACAGACATTATAGTGGGTGCTTCATTAGTTTTTGTTCATTTAGCATTTCTCATACTTGAAGAAGCAAGTGTGCCAAGAATGTGCTCGTGCTCCTTTGAACTCAGCAAAAATCTTCTCCTCAAGCATTTAAATTTACCCTACAGAACAAACTTCTGTTCCTCTCGCGGTCTGCGCTAAACTGATTTTTTGTTTTAATTAATGCTCTAGATGACCACAGCTGCTCCGGGAGCCTTCCATTAGAGGTCTTCTAAATGAGCCCATAGAGAAAATACAGGGATCCGCATTCACATGCAGTGGCCAAAGGCCTGCGAGCATGCCTTCACATATAAGTAAAGTTAAAGGAAAGCATGTTCAAATGCTCATAGCACTCCCACACACACAGTAATTGCTGTACAGGGCAGGTTCATGGCTTGTAAGTCCTCAAATATGGTTTTGACCAGTGCATTCCTCAACATCCGTAACGCACATAGAGCTTTCTAATAAACTCCAGCTCGGGCAGCGCTCCAGATGGGGGTTAGGAGAAAGGAACACTGATGGTGGTAAGTGGTTTCAGCAGAGACAGCATGGCCCTTCATCCCAAGCCAGTAGAGAGCTGGGTGTTAGTCGGCTTTGGCTGCAGTCTGCACTTTGGGTTTCAGCCACATTTTCAGTGTGTGTGTGTGCGCATTTGTTTTTTTTTATATCCTTGCTGGCCATTTCCTCCGAAACCCAACCTGGGGTTTAGGGTTCCTTTCTAGCCGGATGTTTGTACCCCCGGCAAGAGCTTGCACTGCCTTTTTTTTTTTTTTTTTCCCATTTAAGCGGTTGCTTTCATCTCTCTTTCTCTCTCTCACACACGCAACACAGACCTGCTGTGGCTTCCCTATGGTCATACCGGGCCTGTTTAGTGGAATGGCTCTGAACGTACCACTCTTATAAGAATACCTGTCTGTGTTGCGCGCTGCCTTTGTTTTTTACCTTTACTGTTTGTACGTCGCCTCCGGCTACATGTCAAATACAGAATAAATTCTTGTGTTCCAACAGAAGGTATAAGGCTGCAGAAAAGTCACATACTGAAGGCATTAAATTGATCAAAAGTGACAGTAAATGGCAAATGTTACAAAAGGTCTTATGCCGAAAATTAGGCCCACAACATTACAGATATAGTGTTTCATTTTACACATGGGGTACGTTTTTTATCTTCTTTTTGTTGTTGTTGTTGTTGCAAGGGGTACGTTAGGTGGCAAATCATTCTGACCTGCATTGTATGTATATTGACTTCAAATATCACTTTTTGTAATGTCTATTTAGTCATCAGCCACAAAAATCAAAAACAGCAAATATTGATATTTGTGATTAATTATGATTAACGTATCATGTAATAAACCAAGCACTAAAAAGCAAACATCTTTCACATAGACATTGATAAACATGGCTAATTTAAAAGACTAATTTCAGTCGCTCTTTCATCTGACACAGTAACCCTTGACGCCCCCTCCCTGTCTCTTCACCCAGCTCTCCAAACTTCGTCTCTCTTCTCTGCAAGACCTCATTTCCTTCATCCCTCCCTCCATTCCTCCATTCTCCGTCCAGTCTTTACAGAGACAGACAGCCATTCTCCTTCATTGTCTTTTAACAAAGAATAGGGACTATAGATTGGTTCCCCTTTTAATATGGCTGGTTTTTATGCCCAATTCATCCAAATTAAATTGGTCACAACCCACCTGGTGTTGCCCTGTCTTCAATGTGTCTCATGGATCATTCAAAGCCTCTCCAGCCAAACTTCACAACCTCTGCTGACCTTGTGTCTTGCTAGTCTGTGGCTATTGTGGTTTGCCCGATAAAAGATGGCATCCCCAATAGAGGTGGTGTACACAGAGGGGGGCAGAGGAGCTTGAGTCCCTGCCCCTTTCATTCCACACTCTAAAAGTGCCCTTCTGCTCATTAAAAAAAGTAGATAATATGCTTAATGTCAAACTCTCAAAATTAACGAATTCATTATTTTAGCTTTATTTGTTAAAAAGAGTAGAAAAGAAAATTCACTCTTTATGCAAGCATTTTGTGTATGAGTCAATTTTATTTTAAATTGTGTAATTTCGCATTAATTTACTGTATTATTTTTTATATAACGTTTTTATCCTGTAAATTGTGTTGAATCTATATTTAACGGGGCTATATAATAATTATATTATATATAGGTTGCTATGTGTTATATATCCGATTTATATTATTATTATTATTATTATTTGCTTTTATAATTGAACAGTGTGATTTTTTTTTTCTTCACGTTGCTCACTTTTTCATGTTGTAAAGCTATTATATTGCGGTTATAAACATGATGATAATAGACATACATTATAGCAATCCAAAAACATCTTACTTGTATGTATAATTCATTATAAAGGTATTCATAATGTACGTTATAATGCATTATTTAGTTTCAGAAATAATTGTAACCAAAGTTAAAATGCATTATAAAATTCACAGATTCCTTGTTACATCTGAAATTGGTTGTTTGTTGTGTTTTAATGCATAATACTTTCTAATGGTGTGTTACATTTGCATTTTAACTGTGGTTACCATCATTCATTGCATTATAAGGTGCATTAAAAGGCATAATTCATGAATTAAAATTGAAGAGTTCAGACGCAAAAGCCTCAAAATGACATTTGAAATTTTCTTCTAAAATGACCATTTTTATCAAGCCTGTATATTTAAGTTCAGTAATTTCACTTAAATTGCAATGAAGATAACCTATTAATTGTCATTTAAGTGAAATTACTGAACTTGAATATATAAGCTTGATAAAAATGATCATTCTAGAAGAAAATTTCAAATGGCACTTAGAGGCTTTTGCATCTGAACTGTTCAATTATTTTTATATTGCTTTCTGTCAAGTAAAGTGTTAACAAAAATGGTTTTATACCATTTTATCTAAATTTCAATAAAAAAAAAAAATTAACGAAGTCAGTTGTGTAAATACTAGTTGTGCTATTTTTTAAGGACCCTCGGTCTTGTCTGCCCCCGTGGAGTTCTGTGCACACCACTGCCCTAAACTTTGTAAAGGGTCACCTTTAGACCATTAGCGGAGCATTGTTTCCCCTTGGCCCAGCCTGTGCCCCCTGCATCAGCCCCCAGCCAAAGCCGCACAAATGGGAGCTTTTAATTATCATCCTCTCTTTCTCTCTCTCCCACCTCCCACTCTTCCAGAGAATGCCTCTTGTCTTTTTGGTCATAGTCATGCCATGTCCTAATGCACTTGGATCCTCACAGAGAGCCATAATGCGGCTCTCACCGCTGTTTATTAGCCAGATCCATTTGCCACAAGTAACCCCCCCAACCGCCACTGCCACTACGCCTGCTTTCGCTCTCCCTCCGCCTCTTCTTTGTGCTGCCATATGAATGCACTTTGATGGTTGATAATTATGCCTGTCCTTTTGACACGAGGATCCACGGCCTGCCCTTGTTAAGCCAGTAATTAGCCTGTCCTCCTTATTTATTGAGAAAGTACAAATTATCCCTTCTAGTGGGCACTGGCCATTCCCAGCTCTCTCGCTCGCTCTTATTCTCACTGTTTCTCCCTCTCTACTGGCTCTCCGTTCTCCTTGTATTCCTCAGCACTTTTGATAGGCTGAAAGCAGCTGCACTAAGGCAAGATAAAGCTGCACCATCAGGATGATGGAGAGTGTGGATGGAGAGGCGCTGTGCCGAGCACAAAGGCCGTGGAGGAGCGGGTGACAGTGGCGTGAGGACAGCTGAAGAATGCCGCAATGAATAGCTCTCATTTGTGAATATACAGATCTGGGTGGAGGAGCTGCGGGGGGGAAATCCACAGGTCATTTTAAATAAAGTTTGGGGAATATACAGTAGAAGCTAACGACAAACATGGAGATGTTTAAGTAGTGCGAGGAGATGGCCGACTGAAACAATGCCTGGGCCTTGTTTTTTCTCGTGTTTATCTCAAAGGGGGCTAAATTGAATAAATTGCCTGATTTATTAAAATAATGATCTGCTCTTAGGGTCTCAGGTTTGGTCTTTCCAGTGGGAGCTGCATTATCTTGGAACATGTTGCATGGAGGCTTAATTTCAATTGCATGCCATGTTTAAACCTTGTTTAATACGGTATGAAAAAGGCTGTGATCAATATGTAGCTTGTTGTCACAGTCTATTTACCATATAAAATTATTCAAAACTTGTATACACCCTTTCCCTGTTCGGTTTCTTCCCCCTCTTTTCTGCTTCTCAGCCTTTCTATTTATTTCTTTTTTTTTCAAGAGGTCTGGAATATTAAGCTGTGACCCCCCCGTTGTCCCTTTCCCCTCCTCAGCTCTCTCTGTGTCCTCTTTAGCTTGGACAAAACCCATTTGCTCCAGTACAGCAGGAGGAATGGTATTCAGGTGGTCCCCTCCCTCTCCTCATGCCCATAAGAGCCTCCCAATCAATAGAGATGTAAATAAGTTCAGACAGTTGCCAGACCTTTGTCTACGTCTTAGGTTTGAGAGGCATCACAAGGATCTATTTTGGTCGGGCTGAGATTTTTAATCTGTTTAGTTTCAGTGTTCGGGGAGAAACAACACAATCTTTTGGACTAAATAGGCTGGATTACCAGTCACACTTGTGCAGTCTTGAAGTTTGATCTCTTTTTTTTTTTTTTTTTTTGAGTAAGATGACAACAGATTTAGTTTCACGAGTGTATTTTGCATTACCTGTTCTTGTTTAGGTTTGGAAAGATCTGATTGTATATATCAGGATATACCTGTGTGGATAGTTTGTCTCTGTAACTGTTGGTTCACAACGCCAAGTGTAGCTGATATGCAGTCACGCAGATGTAGAGAAGAACTAAAAATTCTGCATTGTGTAGATCTTGAGCTGCGTTGGTCAATCAAACACGGGGTAGCAAGCATTCGTTCATCTGGATATTTTATTCTCGGTCCTCTCCCATGCAGTTACAGTGCAGAGCCAAAACGGGAAATTGAGTTGACGCATGACATCATGACAATTTAAGGAAAAAGCACTCACATTTCAATTAGACATCAGAAAAATGAATGCGGACAATTTTGTGGTCATTCTATTTAACAATAAATTTATCTAACAGTATAATTTCTATACCTGTTAACATCTTTCACTTTTTTTGTTTTAATTGTCGAGTGTTATTTTTGCGTTTTTATAGAATTCATTTTAAATAATTTTAATATATATATATATATATATATATATATATTTCTATTTAGAATATACATTTCTATTTAGGCTAGTTTTAATTTATTTTATTTCAGCTTTAGTTAACTTCAACTTATTTTATTTTAGTTAGTTGCTCATGTAACATTCTAAATTTCATTTAAGTTTACAATTTTCATTTAATATTTTGATTTATTTTAGCTTTATTTCAATTAAATTTCACACTCACCTAAAGGATTATTAGGAGCACCATACTAATACTGTGTTTGACCCCCTTTCACTTTCAGAAGTGCCTTAATTCTACGTGGCATTGATTCAACGAGGTGCTGAAAGCATTCTTTAGAAATGTTGGCCCATATTGATAGGATAGCATCTCGCAGTTGATTGAGGTTTGTAGAATGCACATCCAGGGCACGAAGCTCCCGTTTCACCACATCCCAAAGATGCTCTATTGGGTTGAGATCTGGTGACTGTGGGGGCCATTTTAGTACAGTGAACTCATTGTCATGTTCAAGAGACCAATCTGAAATGATTTGAGCTTTGTGACATGGTGCATTATCCTGCTAGAAGTAGCCATCAGAGTATGGGTACATGGTGGCTATAAAGGGATGGACATGGTCAGAAACAATGCTTAGGTAGGCCGTGGCATTTAAACGATGCCCAATTGGCACTAGGGGCCTAAAGTGTGCCAAGAAAACATCCCTCACAGCATTACACCACCACCACCAGCCTGCACAGGGGTAACAAGGCATGATGGATCCATGTTCTCATTCTGTTTACGCCAAATTCTGACTCTACCATCTGAATGTGTCAACAGAAATCGAGACTCATCAGACCAGGCAACATTTTTCCAGTCTTCAACTGACCAATTTTGGTGAGCTTTTGCAAATTGTTGCCTCTTTTTCCTATTTGTAGTCGAGATAAGTGGTAGCCGGTGGGGTCTTATGCTCTTGTAGCCCATCTGCCTCAAGGTTGTGTTGTGGCTTCACAAATGCTTTGCTGTATACCTCGGTTGTAACGAGTGGTTATTTCAGTCAAAGTTGCTCTTCTTTCAGCTTGAATCAGTCGGCCCATTCTCCTCTGACCTCTAGCATCAACAAGGCATTTTCGCCCACAGGACTAAAATGAAAACCCTAGAAATGGTTGTGCGTGAAATTCCCAGTAACTGAGCAGATTGTGAAATACTCAGACCGGCCCTTCTGGCACCAACAACCATGCCATGCTGAAAATTGCTTAAATCACCTTTCTTTCCCATTCTGACATTCAGTTTGGATTTCAGGAGATTGTCTTGACCAGGACCACACCCCTAAATGCATTGAAGCAACTGCCATGTGATTGGTTGATTCGATAATTGCATTAATGAGAAAATGAACAGGCGTCCCTAATAATCCTTTAGGTGAGTGTAGATTTAGTTAAAATAAAATAAACATAATCAGGATGTCAGTAAAATTATTAAAATTGATTAATTGCATATATTATATTATAGTCCAAATTAAGATAATTCAAAGACAAAATTACTTTAATAAATGGGAATTGAATAGACATTACAAAAAGGTCCATCTATTGTTTGTTTTCTTTCTATATCATTTCAAATCACTGGCTTAGTCCAATTTCGAGTCTGACGTTAATTTAGGGGCTGTCTAACCATATTCTTGTCTGTCTTCCATCATCCTTCCTCATAGTTCACACCTGAATTATTATTATTTTTTTCCAAATAACATATCAATCCCATAGGAGTCTAAATATGCACACACCTAGGCATATTATCATGCTAACGTACCAAACCCATATTTAGGAGAGTAAAAGTACAATTCACCCAAAAAATGACAACCACAGTGACATAATTCCTCAGAAAATTAGTTGCTACAACAAAGCAATGCCCTTCATTTGCAGTTGAATACTGCAAAGTTCTGAAGTAACTAAAGTAGGGTGTAAGTAAATGTGTTACTCTAACTATTCTAAACATCTTTGGTTACAAATTAGCAGTATGATAATTAACAATTAGAAATGAGCTCATGGTTACTGTTTTTTAATTTGAATGGACATTCTGTTTTGTGTGATGTTCTGAAATGGCTGAATGCGCCTGTTAGTTGATTTCAGCATTTTTAACATGCTTTTAAAACAGGCTGTGTGGTCAAAGCCATTAAAACATAATGAGATAAAAACTAGCTTCAGAAAGAATGCTTCATATTTAATGATACACTCGGTCCGCTGGTCCCTTCACCCAAAGCCATGTGATAATTCTGATCTGTGTATCCTAACATTACAGAGACAAGGCTATTTACACTTTCATTTAAATTGTCCTTTCTTCTTGTTGTCTGTTTTTGGAACAAGGCCCTTTCTCTACACACATTTAGCTGAACTCTCCAGGGATTAGCTCAGAGTACAAAACTCAAAACAGGAAGTCAGACATAACAAACACCCTTAGCAAATGAACATATCGACAGACCCGTAAACAAACACAAAGATGTGTGTGTTTGTGCAGTCCAGTGGCTGTCAGTCTCCGCTTTTGTAGCTTTTGACTGTCTGTGCGATGTGATTTAAGAACCCAAATAACATGTTTGGTGATGGTCTGGAAGCATTAAAAGCATCGGTCAGCTCCTCGCATATCTGTGTGTGCTTAATTACAAGCGCTCGGCTTGTAAATTAAAACTTCATTTTCAAGCAAAGCTGTGGCGCCTGGGGGCAGATCTCCTGCCCTTTTATTTCTGGATCCCAGACCCAAACCCTGCTGCGTTTTTGGACAGGGTCTGTGGACGTCTGTGGCCCAGCCCGCCCCGCTGCCACTCAGGCCTGTTACTCTAGGCCACCGTGCTTGAAGCTATGAAAATGTCTTGCTGTGAATGAATGTGTGTGTGTAACAATGTATTTCCAAACAAGCTGGAGAAAGAAGAATGGAAAGCGAGAGAAACCAGAAATGTAATTAATGAGCAAGTTTCTCATGATTAACTTTTATTAAGCTGTACCCCTAAGCTCGGAGACATCAGGTAATAAGTGAAGGCTGCAGAACAGGATGGAAAATACACTCTGTCACACTGTATCTTCACATCTTTGGACTTTTATTTAATTTTTTTATAGCAGTGCTTATCAACTTTGTGAAAAAACTATGTTAAATCGAAATAATAAAATGCAACTAACCAGATAATTCCAAGTTGACATAGTAAAAAGCCTCTCGACTTATATATAAAGTACATACATGTCTTTTGGTGTTGATGTTAAAGGCTATGCATCCAATCCAATATATATATATATATATATATATATATATATATATATATATATATATATATATATATTGATAGGGTTATTATTACTATTATTATTTTCAAATTCATCTGCACCAATGCATCTTTCAGAATTTAATTGAAAATTATTCTTAAATTCCAATTCAACACATATTATCAATATATATATATATATATATATATATATATATATATATATATATATAGGGTTATTATTACTATTTATTATTTTCAAATTCATCTGCACCATTGCATCTTTCAGAATTTAATTGAAAATTATTCTTAAATTCCAATTCAACAGTCACACTCGTTAACATCTTCAGTTCTGAATTTTGCACAACCCTGTCTGTCATATGGTAAAAGCTACCCATAATGACAGATCTCAACATGAAATACAATGCATTGCATACAGTACTTGCAATACAATATCATGACTAATCTGGTGAAAATGTATGAAAGAATATTATTTGCATTGCATGATTTTTTTTTTTTTTCTATTACAAACATGGTTAAGTTTAGGTTAAACCAATAATTCAAATTAAAACAGTTCAATGTTTTATTCTAAAGGCATTTTTGCTCTTCTGTTTTGTATACTTCTGAATACATAAATAATTTTGGTAAGGCATTTGGGCTGATATAACATAAATGAATGTTTAAACTCTTTGACTGAATCCACATGAAACTTTTTGGGAGTATGATGTGAGGTTCTGTACAGTCTGTTCTCGTTTGAGCACACGGCTCGACAAGAGGACGTGAGGGTGCACTTGTCCAGTAAAAAATGGAAAACGGTGGCTTTTGTAAAATAGGTGTGGTAATCAGATTTCAAAATTGAGGCTTATGAAATAATAACTTAAAATCCCTGCAGCGAATGCTTGCTGGTGCCTGCAGCTGACTAGCTTAAGCGCATGGCATGAGGTGGGCATTGTCTTTATAAGATGGCACCTCATAAAATGGCATTAGCTGCCATTGCTAGGGCTTGAAGCTTCATCCTGCTGGGTTTAGGCCCAGCGTGTTTGCCAGCACACATTATTAGAGTGACATCTGCTTTACAAGTCCTGCACCCAGGAGCAAACCTAAACAACTCATTTCAGCTCCATTCTCTCCGCAGACCCTCCCCGCCGCCCCTTCGCAAGCCTCCCGAGCAGAGGGTGTGTAACTCATTTTGTCCTCTCTCTCTCTCTTCTCTCTCTCTCTCTCTCTCTCTCTCTCTCTCTCTCTCTCTCTCTCTCTCTCTCTCTCTCTCTCTCTTTCTCTCTCTCTCTCTCAATTTTAATTTGCATATGGTGTCATTTCTCTTTCTTTCCTTCCTTTCCTGTCTTCTTTCTCTGTTTGCAGCCCTCTGGCCAGTGAGTGTTGCACAACAGAGGGCTTCACTTTATCAATCAGCTGTGGCACAAACACTTAGTGCATTACAGCGACCATCCTTTATTTCAAAGCTCTTCACGGAGGAGGCATGCAAATTGCTACTGCATCAGCCGCCTTGACAAAAGAGCAAATTACCCAATGCGCACAACAATTTCTGAAGGCCTGAAGAGGACGTTGACTCTGGCCTTTTTCATTTAATGTGAGCAATGGCATGTATTTATGCACAGTTTATGTTATCAGTGAGCTGTAATGATTGAAAATCGTAAGTTAGGGTTTACCCATCTAAATTGCGACGTGTTTGGGCTGCCCATTTGTCTTTTTGAATACTTTCACATACTGTAAATTATAGATGTTAAAATGTTCCGTGAAGGTTCTTGCTGTCGTATCGGGTCATCTAAAATGAACAGTGTTTTTCTGTGACGGTCATGCTAGTCAGACTGATGGACTAGATCTCTGAAATCCCATGCGATAAGGCTGGAATGAAACAAGCATTACAAACATCACAAACTCTGTAAGACAAGTTTCCTCTGATCTGTTTTATCAATCACACACACACACACACACACACACACACACACACACACTGAGACAGTGATAGCTCAGACAGAAGCTTCTTTAAGTCCGCTGTCAGCAGGTATCCTTCCAATTCAATGAAAGCAGCATCATGTGCTGTTTCGCAGACTACCAGGCTTGACCATCAATAAAAAACAGTTCTTGGCACTGTCTGATGGTTGCTCTATAATACTCAGGTATCATAATACTCCAATAGTTGATACAATACATCTCTAATAAATTCAATAATACTTATATCACTTCACTGACTTCCAGTTTCTCACCTGACTCTCTTACACTCTCAGAAAAAAAAAGGTACAAAAGCTGTCACTGGGGCTGTACCTTTTCAAAAGGTACACTTTTGTACCCAAAGGCTGCATATTGGTACCTTAGTGGTACATTTAAGCAAAATGTATATATTAACAACTAAAATATACATATTAGTACCTAAAATGTACATATTAGCACATAAAATGTACTTAGCTCCTGAAATGTACATATTAGCACTTAAAATGTACATATTAGGACCTAAAATGAACATATTAGGACATAAAATGGACATATTAACAACTAAAATGTACTTTTTGCACCTAAAATTGACATATTAACACATAACATGCACATATTAGCACCTAAAATGGACAAAAGTGTACCTTTTGAAAAGGTACAGCCCCAGTGACAGCTTTTGTACCTTTTTTTCTGAGAGTGTAGACAACCTAATTCAGTTGATTCAGTTTAAAGCACACCTGTTTACTAGTACTTTTCCTCAGGTGATTTAATTATCTCCCCTTACTTAAGTTTATATTAAATTGAATTGTATCTCATAGTTTATTTTTACTCTCTTCCATGTATGTGAATCATAATGGACACTGTAAATACTGGTTTAAAAAGTTGTTATACAAGTAGTTTTACGTGTGTTGTCAGTGTTCCTGTAGCTCAAACAGTAGAGCGTTGGCACTTGCAATGCCAAAGTAATATCATAGCCTTGTAATATCATATTTAGACAGAAATTTGACTATAGTGAGTGATGTATTTTGACACAGCAGATGAGATCTGCAGGAAAGGAAGAGAGAAAGAGAGAGACAATTCTGTTCATTCAAGTTTAGTTAGTATTCCGCGGGGAATAGGATTGTTTCCCTGAGTAGCATTCCTTCAGTGTCCTGTGGCCGGTGTTCCTTGTTAGGCTGTGGCCCTTCCAATGGGGAAAAAAAGATAGATAGAGAGAAATAAATAAATAAAGAAAAGAGAGTGAGTAGGATGAGAGGGGGAGAGAGAGAGGGCCGCTACGCCAACACCTTGACGTAGATGTACAGCTGCTCACATTGCGCCTGTCTCACCTTTAGCCTCGTCTGTCTGCTGCCGCTTTTCATTTTCCGCATTCATACATCAATGAGCTTCGCATGCTGACACCTCATTTTGCAGGCTACTTTGGTTATGGAGGCCGTGTTTTGCATATCGCAACCCACCCCCCTCCTGACACGCCGGTGATCTTTAAAGAGAGGGAGAGAGCGGCACAGAAGGAGAGCGAGTTAGCTACTTCTTTTCTTTCTGATGCATAGGCTTCATCACTTTTCTCCTTGTCGTGCAAAAGTTCTCCTCTGCGTGACACCGGCTCATCTTCTCCAAATCGAGCTTAATTGATTGATTTCTGTCTTTCATTTTCCCGTGTCTATCATTGCTGTTCCTGCGTCTCACCCCCCACACCCCACCCCGCTCACGCTTCTGTCTCTCCACTTTGTCTTTGCTCTGTGTTTGACAGCTTTGGTCTGAGCTTACAGGCGAACGGCTTCCATCCCCCACCACTCCTCTTCAATCTCTGTGTTTCAGTGAAAATTAAGTTCCTATTGTATTCAATAATGGAGACTGATTTCCAGGACAATTATTACTGGCTAATTAGTCAACACCACTAACAGTCGAGCCAGACAACGTGCGGTTTCGCGTACTGGACCCATTATAGTTTTATAAAAATGTCCCTTCATGCTTGGAAAAAGGGAATGACAGCTTGAATGTTTGATATGCATATTTCTTGGGTGTATGTCTCATAATTATCTGCCTATTAGTTTGCATATACTGCTTTCCATATAGGGATTGGCGAAACATTGTTTCCCCCGTATGTGTGCAAATTCTATTGATATTCTGTACCTGAATTTGTAACTCTCTCATATTTCTAATTTGGGTATATAATATGAATATTAAAACAATTTTAGGAAGATGCTGATAATTAATAAAAAATATAATTATAATAAATGTTCTTTTGTTGTTTAATATTTGTATTGTTTGAATTTGTTTGGCTAAAACTTTGTATTTTTAAGTTAAAGCTTGATTTCATTTACAGATCAAATATTCACATTAAATAAATAATATTAGTAATTATTAATATTAATAGTGGTCGAATTAAGACTTATTGGAATGCATATTTTAATTTAGGACGCAGGAGGATTCAGGAGGACATGAGATATGCATTCAGCTAAGACATTTTGAGATTCCACATGTTCTCCTTTGAAGGAATATAAAACGTAAGGTGAAGCTTTGACTAGATTTACAGTATTTTATTGAATGTCTCATAAACTGACATTCATGAAATGCTTTAGAGATACGCAACTGCAACAAACCAGAGAGCGTCATTGTTTTTGTGTAAAGGTTTTCATTTATTTACATTCTAGCTTTCAGTAGATAATTAAATACGAGGGTCCTGTTGTAGACGCACACCCCCTGAAAAATGCTTTTGTCCCCGCTGCCTTACATGCTCCTATGAGCTAATTGTGAATTAAAATTTCGACAAGCAAACAAAATGTTTGGTTGGAGCGAGGGTGACAGCCGTGAGGAGGTGTTGGCGAGCGAGAGGGTGGGCTGCCGAATGAGGTGATGAAGGAAGCGACAGGAAGAGTGTGAGGAGTGAGTGAATGTGTGTGAGTGAGTGTTTGTAATGGAAAGGGGGTGGGTTATTTGTGTCGTATAGGTATCATATGGATATCTGCCAAACCTAATGTAATAAATTGATGTTTTCCTGGGCCTGAAAAGAGGGACCCGGGCTTTTAAGTGGCGAGGGGCTGTCATCTCTTTGCATTTGTGAGAGGAGAGGGGAGTGTGAATGTCACTTTCAAGTAGAACTGCAGCTCTCTCCTAATGAGAGATGGGGTCTGCCTCAGAGCCAGCCAAGGGGCCAAGGAGGAGACGCCACCCTCCCGTAGCCTCCAATCCTCAGAGGGGCTGACAGCCTCCGATAAATCAAGACGCTCGCTTCCTCTCTTCCCTCCCTGCGCCACCTGCGGTGGGTGGAGAGCGCTCATTTTCCACCCAGAAAGAGAGAGAACAAGAGGGAGAAGCAGAGAGGTGTAAAGAGGGAGATAAAGTGACGGGGGAAAAAAGAAAAGGCCCCAAAAAACCTATCCGCAAATGTCCTTTGAACTACGTGTGCCATCACCTGTCCGCGCCATCTTCTTGTGTACAAAGAAATGGCATGCAGCAACCGCATTTTGTTTGCTCGTTATGTTTGCGTCGAGTTAATTGTGTTTTTGTCGAGCGGTGCGGGGTCGCTGGGTCGTTGTGTAGCGTTACCTTTAACACTGTTAGTTATCTAGAGCAGAAGAGTCGCACGGAGGTAATTATCCTGTTAAATAAGTTCAGGTGTTGGATGAGGCTGTTTGCCCCTGCTGTCCTGTGGAGCTAATGTCCATGCCCTGCCCAAAGGCATCCAGTGACCCATTACTGCGAGCAACAGCACTCACGAGCAGATGTGTACCATTTAAAATAGCACCTCTCCATTATTAACCAACTCGCCATTTTTTTTCCCCTCTATACTTTAGCAAACACTCACTTGCATTAAAGGGATAGTTCACTTTGAAATTAATTTTTGATATGTTTTAGCTCACCTCAAGGGGATCCAAGATGAGGGTGTCTTTGTTTCCACAGCATTTTCAATTTTGACATTTTTTGGTCAAACCGTTGTTGTCTGTCAGTCATACACTGGAGGTGAAGGGGATCCTCAATCGGTTCACCTCAAAGAGCATGCACAGAGAAGTCAAAATTAAACATGATTTAATGACTCGTACATGTAAGTACACATTGATGGCCTAAGACACGAAACGAGCGGTTTGTGTGAGAAAACGAACAGTATTTATATCGTTTTTACCTCGTGTAATCATAGCCATGGCAAAATGATCTGACGGCACGGGCGCTTCGGTCTGTGCATGCGCTGGAAGTGATCGCTTGCGCGCCTACGTCACTCTTTGTTTATACAGAGATTTCGGAAGTTTTAACGTTTCACTAAACATATTTAGATATACGGGAAACCGCAATGGAAGACAATTTCGGTATATCTAAATATGTTTAGTAAAAGGTAAAACTTCCGAAATCTCCGTGTAAATATTGAGTGACGTCACACGCAAGCGATCACTTCCGGCGTAACATTGATTCAGTTCGGTTCAGTTGGACATTGCACAACTGATTCAGATCACTTGGATTACACGAGGTAAAAACGATATAAATACTGTTCGTTTTCTCACAAAAACCGCTCGTTTCGTGTCTTAGGCCATCAATGTGTACTTACATTTACGAGTCATTAAATCATGTTTAATTTGGACTTTTCTGTGCATTCTTTTTGGTGGACCCCCTTAGCCTCCAGTGTATGACTGATAGACAACAACGGTGATTGACTGAAAAATATGTCAAAATTGAAAATACTGTGGAAACAAAGACACCTACATCTTGTATGCCCTTGAGGTAAGCTAAAACATATCAAAAATTAATTTCAAAGTGAACTATCCCTTTAAGCAAAGCTTAAAATCAGATCACATCTGTGGAGATCTAAAATATCATGATGTCCGGCATCAACAGTTTTGTACATTTCTATCATGAATGCACTATTTGCATCGTTTACAATCAGAGGAATTTGTGAAGAAAGTTACATAAGTTAACAGTGAAACACTGTTACATACCCACAACATAAGTGCCTACATTTGCAAACTGACAAAGAGAGTGCTAGATTTTGGTGTATGCCGTAAATCACAGTACCACTATCTAAGATCCAAGCACCTAAGTCTGCTCTTTAAAATGAAGAGTACACTCGGAAGGCCTGGATATGATATTTGATATATGATGAATTGTATGTCCCCATGATCAGTAGAAAAATACAAACATCTGATCACTGGAATGTTCTTTTCATATTTATTTAGATCATTTGGCTCTGGTTATGTCTAGATGCTTATATCTGGGTGCTGTTTGTGCTAAAATTGCTAACAGTCTCAAAGTTTGTGACTGTTTAGTATTTTTTTATTTATTTTTATAGCAGGCCATTATGGACTAAATGCATCATACTTGCAGTTTTAACTGATTTGACAGTGCTCAATGTTGCTTGGTTTGTTTCTCTTTAAAACTATGTGAGTGAGTTGCTAGAAAGGAAACTCCAAGCTTGATAAATAATTCAGAAGTATGTAGAGAAGCAAAAGATTAGTGTTAGGGGTGGCGGAGAGGGGCATAGATGAATTCAGTGAGGTAGCGGGCCCAGTGCTGCCAGTATGCAGATTAAAGAGCGGGACGGCGGCGTGAACCTTAGACAGATGGCAGCGCCTCAGCGGAAATGGGAGAGAAGAAGGAGGAGAAACAGGGACGGGAAGGGGATGCGAAATCCAGCGATGCGACCTGCAGGAGTAAAAATTGCTTGCATTGTTGTTTTCATTATCTAGCTACTGTCATTTCATGAGCTTTGTATTTCTGAAATGAAAGAATGAGACGGGAGGGTTTTAAAAAAGCAGAGGATTATGGAGAGGGGGAAGCAGGGAGGGCAAAAAAAACTGTGAAATTAATCTTTTGTGCAGGTCCTGATGGAGCAGAGACATGCTCAGACAAAAGGTAGACTGGGAGAGAAGCGCTGTGATTGATGAATAAAGTAAAGGTGTCAGAAGTCTGTTATGTAAATGAGTGAAGGCATGGAGCATTTCGGGAAGGGAATGAGCGAGAGGAGAGAGCGCAGCATGTGTCACAGGGGCTATCGTCCCCCCAGCGTCAATCCTGCGCAATCTTTTATCTAGTCAGACAAGCTCGGCCCGCAATCTGTACAGCAGTGCTGCGAAGCGTGAGCTCAGGGTACTTGAGGGGAGAGAGATGCTGCGGCTGGATCTGAGAGAGTGCGGCAGGCCTGATTGACCATCACTGAATGGAAATGTTGTTAATATACATGTGTACTCACAGGTCCTCTTCACACGTCTGTGTGATATTGCAGGACAGAACTGGAGTCGAGAAACAGGGTGTCAGATTGACAGAGGTAATGGAGAAAGCTGGTGATGATGGGACTTTGGTGAGAGTGAGATGCTCACCGCACCTTTTGGTGTTGTTGTAAAAAAACAAAATGAAATCCGCAGGCTATGTGTACTGTATATATTATCTTGTGTGTGTTTGTTTTCAACTACAAGCACTTTTGTTCCAGTGATAGAATTTTTTTTTTAATGTAATGGGATTTAACTTTTTTAAAATAAGTTACTTCTTTTGTATAAGAATTTTTCTTCTTTAGTGAATAGATTTGTTTGTTTTACGGTTTTCCCAGACTTCTTATTTTCTTTATGAAAAAGCACATATTTACATAGTTCTGGCATGAAACTCTGAATGTTGCAGGCTGATAGGTCTTATAGAGTGCCAAAGTTACGATGTCACACTGTATGCCAAAACGCGGAAGTGAGTTAGTATTTTAGCACTATCGGTTCCCTCGCTCTAAAGTCTATGGGATTTTGAATGGGTTTTTGCTAAATCGCCTGAAATAAGGTCTGTGGTCAACAAAGCCTCTAAATATTTTCACGTTTTGATCTATGACATAGAACACACAGTTATAACCTGCTTGTGTTTATTTTAAATTTATTGTGTCTGCTTGTGTTTTAAAAAAAACTTTATGTACACTCTAAAAAATGCTGGGTTGTTTTAACCCAATTTTGGGTCAAATATGGACAAACCCGAAATGTTGGGTTAAAAATGTAATGTAAAAATTTAACCCAACGGCTGGGTTAGTCCATATTTGACCCAAAGTTGGGTTAAAACAACCCAGCATTTTTTAGAGTGTAGGCTTCAAAATGTATACATTTCGGACTAACTTGTAAAGATTATCTTGATAGAAAAAAAAAACATGTAAGGGTCACAACTCTTTGTTGAACACAGATCTTATTTTTTGCGGTTTTTCAAAAGTCTATGGGGAAAATGCATAGCTTTTCGATCGAGGGAACACACTAGCTTCCGAGTTGTCCTACAAAGTGACATCATCACTCCGGCACTCTATTGGTAGCAATCATGTCGTTATCTACATAGCACAGCTGATTGGTTGCTCTTGCATTAGCTGCCAACAAGCTTGCTGCTCAAACATTTAAATACTTGTTTGCTGCCTGCAGCCCACTTTCACCAAAACTAAATACATTAACATTGCCATATCCATTATCATGCTAATCTCTACTACCAAACTAAATACTATACATACCTTACGGCAACGCATTCTCATCCTAGGGCGTCATATAGGTGACGCTTTTGACATTGCGTCTAAATCCAACACACATGGCACCTTTTAGCATCAATATAACACGCTTCGGTTATGGGTAGGTTTAGGCCCAGGGTTAGTGTTTGAGTTAGACTACTAGGAGGCGCCTTCTGGCCCATATATATCTGCATCTCATATTGACGCTAAAGGGTGGCATGTGCGTCAGATGTAGACGCAATGTCAAATGCGTCACCTATATGACGCCGTGGGGATGAGACCAGGTTGTATAGAGATACTAAAAGAAATGAGTCAGTCCAAAAATGTTAAAAATCTTTGCTTTACTCCAAAATAACTTTAGATGGAATGGTGGAAGTGATATTGGTAACACTTTACAATAAGGTTCCACAAGTTAGCATTAGTTAATGCATTAGTTAACATGAACTAACCATGAACAACATCTCTGTTCAGCATTAGTTAATATTTGTTAACGTTAACACATGTACTGATGCATCAATTCAAAAAATGTTATTGTAAAGTGTTACAGTGATATTTGATGGATTCGGGTTGAAAAAAAGTGACACAATTTTACACTCGTTGTTGGACATTATTTGTAAACACATTCGATATTCATTTTCAAACAAGTGTGCTTTAAAAAAGTGCATTTTCAGGGAGTTTTGAAGAAACACCGCATGCAAACCCACTGAGAAAAGGTACTGATTAGAGAAATTAAGGATACATCACAGCACCTCCTTTCCTTAGTATAACTATGATCCGTCTCTTCAGAACCTTTTTAATTAGAGGAGCAGGGCATTGGTGAGCCAGTCATTAAGGCCTCAGACAGCGAGTGGGACGCAGGTCATGCCCCGTATGAGCCCTCACCCTCAGATGCAAACGGGCACCATCGTTCATAAACTGACAAAAACAATCAATCACCAGCACATGAAGGCAGAGCATTAGGTTGGAGTTTAGGGAAACTGATGACATCCTTGCTTTAATTCTACAGCGCATAGCAGTCTTGTGTGATCGGAAAAGATAACGACACGTAAGGTTACCTCTGGAGGAGGTTCGGCTAATTGCCGGCACTTGTTGTCGCGTCTTAGCTTTGTTTAAGTCACGGAGGCTAACTAGCTATCTCTCCCTGATGCACACTGTTTGTTCAGCTAACGCACTGCTGAGAAAGCCGTTTTCATCAAGCGACTCATTATTAACGGGTTCATAAATAAACGGGACTCTAATATTTCTCTCTGTTAGTGTTTATTGTGGGCTAGCAAAGTGCAGCGGCTGTCTTTAATGAAAGAGAGAGCCACGGGTAATTGAAGCTTATTATGCGCGGGTGAGAGACAGTGGCTACGAGAGAAAGAGAGAGAGAGAGAGAGAGAGAGAGAGAGAGAGAGAGGCTGGCACTGTCAAAAACAGTCTGCTTCTGTGACTACTTATTACATCATGACAAAGCGATTTTGGACCGCCTGTGGTGCTGTGGTTTACATATTTACATTGGATGCAGAAGTGGCAGATGAAATGACTTGGATTCCTTGTACACAGTGCCGGCCCGTCCTATAGACGATGTGCCCGGGGGCCCGCAAGATGGTTCATAATAAATGAGCAGATCATAACTTGTGATATGAAAACACTTCTCATCCAATTTACACTGACATCGAGCAGCATGAAGACAAAGATATAAGTGTAATATGTTTTTTCTAATGAAAATATTATTTTCCAAATTATTAATATTATTTTACACACAAATCATATTTATTTTTGTTGTGTTGTGCTACACTATAGACCAAATGTGACTGAACCCACTTTTCCAGTCTAATGTGCATGGACGCCAAAATGTAACATTGCAGTACCTTACTGTAGATAAGTATTTTTCAAGAATCTTTTGTGGGGAAAAGTATTTCATTTTTTTTATTCTAATTTATTTAATTTATTTTTATTTGATTTTATTGTTTTGTTTTATATTTTTATATTTTATTTATATTTTTATTTATATTTATATTTATATTTTATTATTTATTTGTATTTTGTGTTTTATTTATTTCATATTTCATTTTAATACAAAAGTATTTGGGCTTCAGGTCCACGTGTAAATCTATGAAAGACATTGCATAAAGCAAACTATCAAACCTAATGGCTTTCGTTTTACAAACGTTTTTCTAGCAAAACGCTTTGCCCAAATAAGGCCCTATTTACACGAGAACGCTCGCGGGTGAAAACGTAAAAATATTTTATCGGATGTGCCTTTTGTTTACACGGTGACAGGTGTTTTTGATGCTTAAAAACGCAAAAAAGTGAAACCACCCTCCGGAGTGGAAATCTTAAAAACGCTCCACCGCCGCGTTCCCACGTAAAGGGTAAAAACGCAAAAGTCTGCTTGACAGTGAAGGTTGTACGCAGGCGCGTGGACTTGGTTTTGTTGTACATCGAATTTCACACATTTTTGCGTCACCATTTGCACGCGTATTTCCCACCCAAAACGCTTGTCTAAACGCAGAATAAAAAGTGATAATGCAACGCCACTTTTGCGTTTTCTCTTCAGAATCGTTTCCGTGTAAACATAGCCTGAGGTGGACCCCATTCGGTTGTTAAGTCTGACGGCACGCGTGACGTTTAGCCTCTTCCGGGTCCAAGCGCTCCGCTCGTCCATATCTAATTAACGTTACAATGGCGGAACCTGTTAATTTATTTACAATCACGTCCTACTTTAGTGATGCACCCTTGGCAGTCAAAAAAGGTTTAAACTCTTTTAACTCCAATAGGGTGATTAGTGTAGCTCATCCTTATCAACTGCAGCCATTTTCTCTTTTCTTTCTCGTCACAGGGAAAGCGGTAGAATGACAGTTGAATGTCACTTGTTTTTTTTTTAACTCCGATCTATTTAAACAACATGGGACACGGCAAAAGCGGTAAGCAGATAGAGAGGACCCAGCATTTGGACCCGGAAACAGTATTATCAGAGCGTGATTACGTCACGACTTAACAACCGAATAGACCTCCATTATATGACTGACAGACAAGAACGGTTTGACCTAAAAATATCAAAATTGAAAATACTGTGGAAACAAAGACTCCTACATCATGGATTCCCTTGAGGCAAGCTAAAAAATATCAATAATTAATTTCAAAGTGAAATATCCCATTAATATGGGCTAGACCTGCTTGTCCATGTTTAGCTCTGTCAGACACAATTTAACGTGCGTTCAATTGGACAAACAAAAGTAGCCTACATTACATAGTATAGGCTATTGCTTCATTGGACTTCAATTACAGAAAGATTTCCATTTTAACCATTGTTTCATCAAATCAACCTGAAATCATTTTAAACTGCCATGGACCATCATGATGAGATTAAGAATTCACACAAATTCATAGCTTGTCGAAATTTCAACAATATTCCACTTTCAAACTGTGTGCGCCACATATATCACGGTCCACCTGCTTGTAGGAATGCTGTCTTCCCTCTCCGCCATCACACTTTTTCAACGATGTCTTCTCTCGTCTCTTCAGGGTGTTTCAAATGGCTGAGCTAGTCAAATTTCCCCACCTGGCTATTTTTCAATAGAGACGTATCTTTATTCTGCTCAGAAAAGCGGCGCATATGTCTGGCTGATTCTTGTTTTACCTTTTCTCGCTCTCTCTTTCCTTTCCTCCTCCCTCCACCTTTCTCTCTTCATCAGCCACTCTATTTTTCTCTTTCACTGCTCCCTTCCTCACCGCTGTTTTCATATGCAGAATGGCTATTGTGAGTTAGTGGATATCTCTCTTATGCATGCCCAGACCGCCTCTCTCTCCCGCTCGCTCGTTCTCTCCCTTCCTGGTGCCGCAGAGCTACGAACGCTCACATTACAGCAGAGTGACAATATCCCTCCTTCAGATAATGCTATAAATGAGGCCGAATTTACATACAACACGCAGCATGCCGCTCTTCGCTTCTCGGCGCGTCGGGGTGTTTCGGCGTGCGAAAAGAGCGCCGCTCTGCCAGTGCCGGCTCTGAAGAGGCTCTCCAGCGGGACGGCCATTAGAGCCATCTCAGACTAATGACACGAGAAACGCTAGCACAACGCCAACTTCCCCTGCCTGCCTCCTCACGCTGCCGATGTTAACTATGCCCGCTAATACCACAACTTCAATCCTCAGCTCCCCTCTCCCCGTGTTAAAACGCTCTCTTTCACACGCGGGCCGATGAAAGGGCTCGACTTTACATGCTATTACCTGCAGATTAGGCTCGTAACGTCCCAAAGCTCTGTCACCTACACGTATTGAATGTATGATCTAACTTAAAACCGCCACTCCAAGTTTTTTTAAAGTGAATTCCTCCCGTTTTGCCTTCGTCCTCAGGGAGAAGCTGCGATCTGTTTCCATATTTGTTTGCGGCTTTGTTGTGTGTGTCACTCTAATGGAGTGGTGGCCTAAAACAGTGCTTTAGCCCACCTGCACGTCACACTCGGTG
This sequence comes from Pimephales promelas, assembly GCF_016745375.1. The sequence continues at coordinate 15,670,824 of NW_024121177.1, read as the reverse complement.
GAAGCCGAGAGAGACCCGCTAAATTAGCTCATTGCCTGATTGATGCATGGCTGTTGACTTGCCAGGGCACTGCAGGTGGAGGACTGGCTTTTTAAAGCATTGTGCTCTTATGTTGGGTAATGGTGCAGATTGGCTTGAACTATGCAAATGGAACAGAACATAGGCATAGTTTGGTACACTGTTTATTTTTGCTGTCACCTTGCTAATGAGGGGTCCTCGCCCCAAAACGATCTGCTCGCTGTGACCCGCCCCACTGAAAGTAACCCTGGTTATACAACAGATGAAAGCACTTTAAAAATCACTCTGTACATAAATGATTTTGATGCTCTGCGTGATGCACTAATTCGCTGTATTTTACTCAAAAAAAAAACCAAAAAAAAATCAGACACACGATCTGAAATTTTTTCTAACATTTGTGAACTACCATTACCTCATGCTAGGTTTTTTAAAATTCTGACAGTAGTTTAAAACCCACAAGATTTTGAGGAATGCGAAAGGTGGAAGAATGAACTGGCCACTGTCTTTCAAATATTAAAATATTTGTAAATATAATATAAATGTGAGCAGTTAATGTGCAAACTATTTTATGATTTCCATGCAATATATATCTTATTCTCACCAAGGCTACATTTATTTTATCTAAAATACAATCAAATAAAAGGTAACACTTTATTTCGATAGTCCACTTTCGAAGTAACTTTGCAACTACATATCAACTAACTGTTATTAGAGTATTAGTATCTATTTGCTAACACTTTATTGTGTTGGTCCTCCAACAGACATTCTACTGACTATAACTTGACAACTAGAAGTCAACGTATTCTCCTAACCCTAACACCTAACCATAATCTATTAGTCTACTACAGTACAGTCTACTAATACTCTAATTACTTGACATGTAGTTGAAAAGTTACTTATAGTTAGTAGAATGTCTAAAGTGGACAATCGAAATAAAGTGTAACCAAAAAGGAGCAGTGATATTGTGGAAAAAAATATTACATTTTAAAAAACAGATTTATATTTTAATATATTATTAAAAGTAATGTATTAATGTGAAGGAAAAGCTGAATTTTGAGTAGCCATTACTCCAGGGTTCGGTGTCACGTGGTCGGAAATAACATGCTATTTTGGTACTCAAGAAACATTTCTCATTATTATCATAAACAGTTGTGCTGCTTAATATGTTTTGTGGAAACTGTGCTACATATTTTTTAAGGAATCTTTGATGAATATAAAGTTCAGAAGAACAACATTTATTTGAAATAGAAATATTTATGTGACACAGTAAAAGTCTTTATTGTCTTTTGATTTAATGTATCCTTGCTGATATGTATGTATTTAATCACTCGAGCCACACATATTAAATGTGATTGCATTAAGTACCAAATATTAAATTATTATAAAATTATAAAGAAAAAACATTATAGCAATATAATTTTATGAAACCTCAATTATGTTTTTTGCTAGTTTGGCATTTAATAGGCTAGATCCCCCTTCTCTTTCATAATATATAATATTGGCCAATGTGTTTTTAAATTTTAACAGCTTCAAAATATAAGAAGTAAGTCATATAGTTTGGGAATTGCATGATGATGAATAAATAACAACATAATTTGCATATTTTACTATTCTCTTAAGGCATCAAGAGGGATGTCACTCTGTAAACCCATGTTGTGCATTGATGAATGGAACTTGTGTTGGTGAGCTGCAGTGTGTGGAGAAGATCTTCATCCCTTCATGTTATTACCATCGAACCACACATCCCATGAAAGCTACCTATTACAGAGTCAATAGAAGCTGCTTATCCACACACACAGATCATTACTCTGGTCGAATTCCTCTCCGGACGGCTGCTTAATTAAGACACTGCTGCTCGCTGAGCTGAATTGGAGAGAAATTGTTCCACTGTAGAGGGATGTTATAATTTGCTGCTGTTGAAATTGAAGTTTTGCTGTCAAAATAAAAAGTGAAATGACTATAGGTAGCACAATGCAGACTGATTTTTTGACTGAGGCTGACAAAAACAAGAATGATTTTGTCACCGGATGCCTGTCATGCTTGTTATATGTATGTGTGGGCGCTCATGGGCGACAGTAGAGGCCCCACTCACTTGTAAGACCAAGTAATGACAGCGTGATGCACGAATGCTCTTGTATTTTTCTACATTTCTTCCTCTCAGTTCTGCAGTAATTGATTCTAGTCGTCTTAATTTCATTCACTGCAGCAACACCAATCTGATGAGGCCCAAATCTATTATATAAAAGCGATGTGGCCACTGAACACGTCCCATGTGTTCTGAGATTTTGTCAGCAATTCATTAGCAGAAAATTAGGTCATTAGAGACCAAATACAGGATGCAGATTCTTGTGGCATTCAGTCAGTAATTCTCTCCATTATTTCATTTTTTTTTTCTTTTTAATTAAATGGCCATTTTTCCCTCTTTCTCATTGTCAAGTTTAATGCACTTGCTACCCATGATCTGTTATTAATGCTGCGAAGAATTCAGGCAATGTTTTCTGAATAATATTCCTAAATTGAATCTTTGTTGCATGAATATATGCAAAAATATATTGTGAGGGCTGAGTGCTTTTAAATTGGAGAGATCACTCATGGCTTCACCTTTTCGTGGCAGATAAAGCTATGAGCAGTAATGCTGCAGTGTCACCCTACTGAGAGAGAGGACTAAATCACATCCCTAGAGTTTTCCCACCTCTACGGTCTGAAGCCGCTTGCCATTTCAAACCATTATTAACGGCCACAAATGACATTATCAAAGTATCCAAGTATAACACTGTTTGGAATCCGTTTTGCTATTTGTCGAGGCTGTTTATTGTGTGCGATGCGCCTGTCGTAATTTCCAGTCAATTAATTCTGCAAATCAACAATAGTTTCTCATCTCCTGGCCCAAAAGTTAGCTCTGTTTTACCGTTGTTCGCACTTGTTAGGACCTAATCATTCTCTTTTAGCAGAAAGTCTTGTGTGGAAGAGCAATTTTTGAAACGTAGCACGGCAGCCATTCATCAGAAGGCGAGAGCGTGCTGATTTGCATGTTAAGAGGTTAGTCTCCTGCCCTAACGTGTTATTGCAAAGTTTCTCCATTTTGTCTCCACCGTGGAAAACTAATATCCAGAGCAAATATTTCCTTATTCATGCATCCAGATTAACAAGTATAACCACTATGCCTTTCACTGCATAATAGTTGGTAGAATCAAATTCGTTGGATATGAATTCCAATGTAATATGACCAATATTTTATGTTAATACAATAAAAATGTAAAGTCGGAATTATGGGCTTATTTTTATGTAAAAGGTATGCTGAAGAGCACTATATTACATATGCACACGTGGTTAAGGCAGCACCAGGGGATAGGCTGTTGCTAAGAGACAGAGCAAGGGAACGGACCATTTCCAATGATGAATTAACTCTAGGAGGAGGGTGACAGTAATCTTTGTCACTAGATGCACTGGCTGTCGGAGTCCTGTCATTTTATGCATCTCATGCAAAACAGATGTACCCATATTCTAAAAAAGAAAAAAATCCAAATTCACCAGGCAAAAAGAAAAAAAAAAAAAAAATCATTATACATCGCAAGGGCTGGAAGGCTGTCACAAAGAATTTTATTATTTTTCATCCTTTAACGAGCAGGTAGATTGTGCATATTGTAATTTTCACAGAGCCCCTCTAAATAATTCTGTAACTTTCTCAGTGAGAAGTTTTCACTCTGGTGGCTGCTCATTACAATGGCACCATGGCAGGGTCCCTCAATCATGCCGCCAAGAAAACACACACACAGACACACACACTCACATACACACACTATGCTGCCCCCCACCACCCCCCGCCCTCTCCCCGTCCTCTCCCCATCAATTACACCAGTAAACAGAACAGCACCACATTTTTAGAAGTGCCCATTGTCTTACCCATGGTGTTTTTGTTTGTCTGTTCATTCGTCGTCTGCATATTGTCTGGCTCTAAACTTAAATTGGAGAGGCTACTCCATTTACAGTATGCCTAGTCAAAGTAATAAATTAGGGAAATTGGGAGTTTTTTAAGGTCGTGGCAGTCATATCGGGTCAAGTAGATTGTGTGGTTCTATGTACCTTTTTTCATGGAATATTGCATTAGCTTTGGATTATAAATGATTTATGTGTGCATTATAATTTTTGCCCCCATAATCTTTAATTAAAAAAAAAAAACTCTTTAAACTTCTTCTCCGATGACGTTTATTCTTGTGAGAGTGGGAAAATGTCAATCACATGAGATCGCAGGAATAACAAACCTAGTGTTGTAGTTCTCAAAACCATTTTGCGAAGGTCTTGGTCTTGGTTTCGACCACGTACTCGGTCTGGTCTTGGTCTCAGACTAAGAAGGATTTTATTTCAGGACCATAATTGTGTGGATATCACTAAATTGATGGTACATTGTTAAGCTGTCTGCTTCAAATGCAATCAATAATGCAATCAATACAATAAGGTTGCACTTGTTATGAGTTAACTACATTAGTTAACATAGACTAAGAACGAACAATTCTTCTACAGCATAATGTTAATTTCAACATACTAATACATTATTAAAATCATTATAATTGTTAACATCAGTTGATACACCATGAGCTAACTTTAACAAACAATGGACAGATGAATAAATACTGTACCATATGTATTGCTTATTTTTAGTTCATGTTAATTTATTAACTAATTTTAACAAATTAGACTTATTGTAAAGTGCTACCCTTCTTTCTAATTTGATTTCTTTCTTTTGTTACTGTTGTGACGGGTCAGAAAGTGACTGTGTTGTTACCAAAATTAATACACATGCTCACAAATTTGAAGATTGCGAAAAGGACTTGTAATATATGCATTTTTAATGAGTTTAATACAAATTTCTGTTTCCACAAATAATGCATGACTACAAATTCAGAAAAAAACGTGATATTGATATTATACAAACGTTCAATAAACAGATTTTTTAAACAATCGCATTATTTACGCATTTTGTATCAATTCAGACGCAACTTCTGTCCCTTCTGTCAGCTTTTTATGTTATTGATTAAATGAAAAAGACATTTCTCAGGCAATAAATGTGGGTCTGGCCTTGGTCTTAGTCCCTCAATGTCTCACACACTTGTCTTGTCTTGGTCTCAGCCACAATGATCCAGCAATCCAATCTTGATGAACAAAATCAACACAATCCTTATTTTTTTCTTGTTTGAGAAGCTGTTTCATCGTAACTTCCGTTTCGTGTTGACTTTAAATAAAAAGAAGCAAAAGGCTAACCAATAAAGTCTGTGCATAAACAGATCATTAACGGCAGGTAAAGATGAAGTCTGTGTTTCTCCGAGGAGAGAGAAACAGAGCATTCATTTATAGCTCAGAGCACACCAGACCAACAGCAGAGAAATCACCACCTAGATAGATGTGGAAAAACTGCTATTTCCCTCATTCTCCCCTGAATCATCTGTATAAACTCTCAACGAAAGAGCAGGGGGGAGGGGGGGATCTAACAGGAGCTCCTAAGAGGCCTGGCGCTGCAGCCCTTCCATCTCAGATTTACATTCATTGTAAAGATTTATGAGATACCTTCCCAGAATAAGTTGAAGCTGCAGGAATTTGGGGGGGAATTATTCAAAACAGTGATTATTTTTGGTTGCGATTATGCATGCACACCTGATCGGGGTGTCACCGCTGCCTCTTGTCCAGCAATGATGGAACGGACCAATTTTCGAACTTTTCACCCGCCTTGCATAAATGAAATGTACGCACACACACACACACACGGCAGTCCTTCTGTGTCACTTATTGGACTAAGACTAAGGGCCTGCATATATTAGAGAGCGAGGTAGGGACTTGGCAGTGGTGTGTTGGTGGGGAAATGGGCCAACAAGCATTAAGATTTAACAAAGAGGAAGTGATGCGTTTGTCCCCGGTATGCTCTCTTGGTCGTCCAGGGTCTCGCCTTGCACCGCAGCGTGGTCATCGCCCCAGAACGCCTGAGAAGAATATTGGCGTATGTCTGTTCAGCTGTAACAAATGTGACACTGGGCCACAGAGGAATACACACTGTCTGAATCTAGACCAGGAGAAAAAAAAAAAAAACCATGAAAGCCACCTCTCTTCTTTTCATATATGAGCTCATGCTTTTTTCCCTCTTAGTATGAAGTAGAAGAGAGCTGGTGAAGCGTTAATATCCAGTGTTTTTCATGTTATCAGACAGAGGGAAGAGTTGAGCTATGCACTGTAAGGTAATGTAGATTGTGCATGTGCTGGTGTAAAGAACACCAAGCTTTAAAGGGATAATTCACCCCAAAATTCACCCACAATAGAGCATCACTGTCCCGCCCACAGCCCGAGAGAGCGTTGGTGCCGGAAGTAAATTTCCCATTCATTTCTCCTATTGACATTTTGTAAAATCCATATCTAAAGAGTATTAGAGCATGTCTGAGGATAACCAGCTATACGGCTGAACTCATAAGCATACAACATATCATTTCGAGTGAAAAAAACGAAGAGAAAAATCCCAAAAATGTCGAGGGTACAAGCCTGTGTACATATTTTCAATTCTGAGCAAAGGAACTACTCATCCCATAAACCACCGCGCCTCACTGAAGTCGACTAAAGCCACCGTCAAAGAGCCTTTTGAGTGACTTCCAAATATGACAACGGCCACGTCAACTTTTTCCTCTAGAGAATTTTATATTGTGAATGTGCAGGGAAACTCCTTTTCCTTGATTTACTGAAGTCTATATCTAAAACACATTTGCACTCATAGGCTGTGCTGCGGCAACTGCACATCCAATGGTGTGGGGGCGTCTCAGAGGTGCGACAAATGTACTTAGCCCTACATCATTACACCATCTTCAGTCACGGACCTTTGCGGGGTTGCCCCAGTCAGTTACACGACTTCCACCAATCTGATGCATTACTGTGTGATTTTGTTCAGGATTGTGGGTAATGAATTACTTATCCAAGACATCACGAATTAAAGGCATTTATCTTAAAACAAGGTAAGTGCCCCATGAATTGTTGGCGTTTATGAGCATATACTGTACAATCGCTTACTACAGCCGTAGCTGGTTTTAAGTCTACCATGTATGGTTACGTTTTTATGGCTTATATGTCAATGGAGAAATTGTATTGAATTCATCCTGGCACCGGCTGTGGGCGGGACTGTGATGCTCTTTACTCACCCTCTTGTTGTTGTTCCAAACCTGTATGAGTTTCTTTATTCTGTTGAACACAAAAGAAGAAATGTTAAAGAATGTTAGTAACCTGACAATTGGTAGCCAATGACTTCCATTGTATTTTTTTTTTTCCTACTATGGAAATCAAGCGGTGCCATATACTGTATGTTTCCTATTGGCATCATACAAAAAATATAATTTGATTACATTTTCAGGTTAAGTAATATTAAAGCAACTTATAATAAGAATGAAATTATTTTTGATTTCAAAGGCCTATAAATTATGAGTAGTGATGCTGATATCTTTTCCATAACCTGGTTAATGTCAAACCTGTCAATCAAAGAAGGGGACAAGGGAAGAACAGTGATAGAGAGTGTGTGTGTGTGTGTGTGTGTGAGAGAGAGAGAGACAGAGACAGAGAGAGAGAGAGAGAGAGACAGAGAGAGAGAGAGTGAGAGAGAGAGAGAGAGAGAGAGAGAGAGAGAGAGAGAGAGAGAGAGAGAGAGAGAGAGGCCCTGTGGACTCTCCTCCAGATATTTATGGAATGCTGCCTCCATCTTGGGCCAGGCAGCTGGGGAGAGCAGGTGGGCTGTGCAGGTCAGTTCATTAACACACTCGCCCATACATACACATACACATACATACACACACACATACACACACGCTCTCTCTCTCTCTCTCTCTCACTGTCTCTAAAACACTAACACATCTATTTTCATTTTGTCACTCTCTCTCCTGTGTTCTCTGCTGTCTGTACCCTTTTTTACCAGAACCTCACACTATCTTTTTCACTCTTGTGTTAAATATAGTGTCTCGGTGTCATAGCACTGTGTGTTGCCAGTTTCTGCCGTGTTAATGTTACACTGTATGATTCAGGACAGCTTTAAGCTTACACTTTGAGCTTTAGATTATTTGGAATTTTGTGTCTGTCTGACGTCTTATGTCACAGGCATTGTCATAACAGTTCGCATGATGTCTGAAGACCTCCTTATAGATGGAGCAATCATGCATGTTTTTTTTTTTATTATTTTAGGATTTTCAGGCAAGCTGCACTAGTGACGATATTCAGCAGTGCTAATTTATTCTTATTATTTAAATAATCAAGATGATTATGATCATGAAGTTAGATGATGATGATAACAATTATTATTTTTAATTTAAAAATTAATTAATTTAATTATAAATTATTTTTTATAATGTAATTATAAGTCATTAATTAAATAATATATTATACAATATTACACTTAATAATTGCTGATTTTAATAGTAAAAATAGTTTAATTTACATTCAAAATCAATGCAAAAAACGAACTTTATCAGTATTGCATGATTCATATTTACATTCACATTTAATTTACATTGTTTTGTAAAGGGCAGTGGTTGTGGTATTGGGTTCTGTTATAGACCTTATGTAGCCCTGCCCCTTTTCAGCGTTGCGCTCATTGTCTTTTGACTTCCGGTCTGTATTTTGACAGCGATCTTGCATAGATATGAATGAACTGCTCATAAAAAAATTCCCGGTCGACATTTGTTAAGACATCTGCTTTACAATGCTCATGATAACGTTTGTTAACTCTACAATAAGTAAAGCCACTTTACCAGCTAATTACTCATCGACAGCGATGCCATAGAAATATACAGAGCGACGGCAAAAACGGAAGTTCAAAGACAATATTCTAAAGATGACAGCGCCCACGTTTCTCTGGTGCATAAGGTCTATATATCATTATACTGTAGTCTTATATTCGTCAGTGTAGCTAAAATCTCTGAATCATACTGTTCGAAATAAACCGAAGCCCAAACTGTTTTAACCTCAGCAGCTTTTGGTCAGCTGCTAATCTGAAGGACCCAAAGTACCCGGAAGTGCTGCCACAGAGCGTTGGTTACGGTTGTTTCCTGTAAATGCAAGATAGGAATTTACTTCCTTTTCCTGATGTTCTAATCCAGCACCGTATCCACCTGTGACCCAAGTATTTCTCCTCCATAAGCACCTCCATCCTGACATCCCACCAGACGAAGACCAAAACACCCCTCCTTCCCCTTCGCCGAGTGGATAACCCAGAAAGAGCGAGGGAAATGGAGAGGGAGAGACAACATGCTTGTGTTGGTGCGGATGTCACAGAGCTGTAATTGGTGGCGGTTTAAGGTGTAAACAGGGTGCCAGTTCAGTGCGTAATTGCCCCTGTTTGCTAGAGTGGAGGGAGAGAGAGGGAGGGGTGGGGGGAGGGGGCAGCAGGCTGACAGTGTGAGACCTCCACATGCTCCACTCAAATTGGAGTCACAGACACCGAGAGGTGATGCTCTCCAAGTGATGGGCTGGCGAGAGAGAGATAGTGAAACTGTATGTATGACACCTTCAACCCATTTCACATCTCTGCCTTCTGTCCTGAAAAAAAAAAAAAAAACACAATTAAAGAAGTAGAGAGAGGGAGGTAGAGAGAGACTAGAAGGGAAAAAGTCTGATAAACTCTCATTAACCTTCTTATTTATTTATTTTTTTATGTGAAAACCACCAAGTTCTTATAGAAATTCTATCTGATTGTTTCAGATGGTAATAATACCATGGTACCATGAGCGATGACTGTACCAAACTGGAATGCAGGTACCGAACTAGAACAGACGAAAAACAGGTATGCTTAAGCTTTTAGGGTCACATCTTGTGACATCACGTTTACACGTGTGAACGTTTTTGGTTTGTTTAGATTTCTTTCCTCCGAGTTGCATTGATATTTCAGATGAACCGCACCAGAGTTTGTTTGGAAGTGGACCTAAATTCACCTTTTCAGGGGTCTTGGTCCACCTTTGTGGTGCCCACCAGGGTCCAGATGGCAGTGCTCACAATTATTCAAATGAACCGCATTAACAGAGCAGTCACACAAGAGTTTGTTTAATCTGAACAAATCTGCCAAGTGTTAACACAAATGAGACTGCAAGGTGCTTCATAAAGAATACATATAGGTGTTACGGTCGGTAACACTTAGTTAACATAATCGGTTAACTATTAGTTAACATAACAATGAACAATGCAATACTTTAAAAAAATCAGATTGTATTTATTATTGTTAGTGTAAATTAACAAACGTTGAACAATTGTATTTATCCTAACAACATTTTTATTAACATTTGCAAAGGTTAATAGATACTATAAAAATATATTCCTCATTAATGTTAGCTAATGCATTCACTAAAATGAGACCTTATTGTAAAGTGTAACAAGTATTAGTGAAGGAACTGTCCAGCAGTCATGCAGCTCAACTGCCCTTTATGTCTTATATTTGATGACTGCTGATGTAATGGAGACTTACCGTAAACAAATGTGTGTTTGTTTGTTTGTTTGTTTGTTTGTTTATATACTGTATATGGTAACACTTTAGAATACAGTTCCTTCGTTAATGAATAACTACACAAGAACTAATGAGTAACTCAATATTAACAATCTAGTAACTATTATTAACTAACAAGAAACTCTGATTAACGAACTAGTAAGTAATAGCGCACAGACGAAAGTGGTAGTTCACTATTAAGTAATCAATAACTACAATTTTTTTAATACTTCCCAAAGAACTACTGAAAAAGTTTATTAATAATCTAGTAACTACTATTAACTTAAAGAAAGAAACTCTTATTAACGAATTAGTAAGTAATAGCTCACAGATGAAAGTGTTACTAGATACTTCTGTGGGAATTACTAATTATTTGGATTCGTATTATAAAGTGAAGATCATTGGAACTAACTAGTAATTACTCAAGTGTTACTACATGATCTAGTCATGATTTGTGCAAATGTTTGAGATTATTTGGTGAACTTTAGTAACTTTTAGAAAATGTCTTTAGTAACACTTGACTAATTACTAGTTCCCTTTCGTAGTCACTTCGAGTTACGTCAGAAGTGACGGAGATTGGGGGGTTTCGCATAGAAAGCCAATCCTCTTCGAGTATTAAAACACGAGCCAATGGCATGCAATGCCTTGGGGCTGCGGAAATTTGCATAGCGTACTCCGCCCTACTCCGTGAGTATAAAAGGAGGAAGTGAACGCAACCGCAGTATGTTTTCGCTTCGGAGCCAAGAGAACCTCTTCACTCCTGAAAGCACTGTTCAAGACTCTTCGAGACGAGCGTCCTCTTCAGTGTTGGTGTGACGGCGGTACCCAGCGAGATTCTGCATCGCCTGCGATCTGAGCAGTGGTCTGCCAGACTTTGCGCTTCTCCCTGGTCGCTTCAGCGCTGAAAGAGTGAATTTCCTCCTCTCATTGAAAGAGCTGCACGCGCACGTCTTTTTAAAGACGGTTCGCCCGTGCTCTTCTGGGTGTGATTGATTTCTGTCGTCATCTGATGGTCACGATCGCTGCTTTGTATGCCTGGGCTTTTCAGCATGCAGCAGCAGCGTTCGTGGATGACTCATTTTCCTTCTGTGGGAACATGACCATCTCTACACTGAGGTCGAGACTCAATGATCTCACTTGAGTGAGAGTCCCGGTCCCCCCCGCTCGATCGGTTTCCTCCATAGGGGGCCCGTCGACCCGGGGACCTGGTGATTTACGGTGATGGTGTGGGATAAAGCCCCGACGATTCCTCGGGCCACACCTCCCGCCTCAGTGCGAGAGCCAGCGAGCGTTAGTTCGATTCAGTCGGTGGCTTCTTCGGTGGCACCGGCTGCTTCGGGCAGCGCTCCAGATGATGATGCGATGTCGATCACAGCATCACTAGGCGGGCTTGACTCCTCGGGAAGTGAGGATGCGGCCGCGTTGCCTCCCTCGGGAGCGTCAGCGCCGCCGTGTCTGATCCCGCGATGATGGCCGTGCTATCTCGGGCGTCCGTGAGCATCGGGTGGGGGTGGAACTCCGCCCCTCCCCGATCTCTCGCGGCTGAATAATTGGTTTTTGGGTAACGCTGCCGCCTTACGGCCACGGCCAACCCCAATTTCCTTTTTTCCCCGAGTTGCATGCGGAACTGACACGCACTAAAAAAATAAATAACTAAAAAAATAAAAATAAAATAAAAAATAAAAAAGCGTGCTTAGTTCCCCGCCCTTCCTCCCCTCGGCGATGCGGCTGTCTGTGGGTACGCTGGGGCTCCCCCGGTCAACCGGCGGTTGCTCTCAGATGCCCCTCCAAAGCCTATGGGTTCTCGTCGTCTATGGCGGCGCGATTCTGTAGAGCGGCGGGACAGGCAGCCTCCGCCCTGCATATGATGAGCACCTACAAAGCTAGCTGCTCAGGAATGTGCACGAGGAGGTGACGGACCAAGCGAGCTGCGAGCCTGTCGCCTATCTTGTCCTTAAACGGGTCACGGAGGCGGTCGCTCGCTCCCTTGGTCAGGTGATGCCCACCGCTGTGGTCCAGGAGCATCATAATGTTCGGCGGTGCGGTCCAGGACTTTGCCCAGCACTTCTCGACCGCCTAGGAGCAGACGAAGGCGGTTTTCTCTGCCCCGACGGCCAGCTGCTGCCTCCAACCAGCCGTCGGCTCGGACGCCTCCGCCAGCTCGCCGCCGAGGACGCCCCCCTGCGGCTCCCTTCCCTCCCACGCGGCCCCAGCAGCAGCCTTCAGCCGGTTCGCGTCGCGGAGGAGGCCACAGGTAAGCGTCCCAAGAAAAGAGCCCCCCCTCAGGCCGCGTGCCCCGCTAGACGCCAGGCGAAGCGATGTTCCTGAGGCGGGCCGCTCAGTGATAGTGTCATGGTTTTTCTCAGGAGGCGGTGGCAGGGCCCCTCCTTCCCCGGTGGAGGGCCGGTGGAGAATCTTTTGTGCTAGCTAGCTCCCTGAGCTGGTTGAGGAAAAGCTGACACTGTCGTTGAGCACACAGACTGGAATGAGCGCGCACGTCGTCCAGTGCGTCGCCCCGTTCATTCCTCTCTGTCTCGGAGGGCGCGGAAGGGTGCGTGTGTCGTCCCCGGGCTACGCCAATCCCTTCCCCCTCTGTCGCCAGACCCCCGGCAGAACAGACCCCCGTGGAACGCTCTGCCTTCCCTGGTCTCTTCTGTCGGGGAGCGGGTTTCGACGGAGCATCCGGACGGGGTAACTCCTGCACGCATGCCGGTCGACCCGCCTCGCTGCCCCTCCGGGGGGACGTCTGTGGTTCGCATGACCCCGTTGGCTCACTTCCTGGAAGCCTGGCTAGCGCTTCCCGGGGTTCCCGCTGGGTCATTAGAACGATCGGATTCGGCTACGCGATTCAGTTCGCACGGTCTCTTCCCCGCTTCAGGGGAGTTCGCTCCACGATGGTTGGTGGCAATGCCCCAGTCTTGAGAGCGGAGATTGCGACCCTGCTGGCGAAGGGTGCAATCGAGACGGTCCCTCCAGCCGAGGTGAGGTCCGGGCTTTACAGCCCCTACTTCATTGTCCCCAAGAAAGACCGGTGGGTTACGACCGATCCTGGACCTGCGCATTTTGAACCGTTCTCTCCATCGACTACCGTTCAAAATGCTCACGGCCAAACGCATTTTCGAATGTGTTCGGTATCAGGATTGGTTTGCAGCGATCGACCTGAAGGACGCGTACTTCCATGTCTCCATTCTCCCTCGACACAGACCGTTTCTTCGGTTTGCCTTCGAGGGCCAGGCACACCAGTACGCCGTTCTCCCATTCGGGTTAGCTCTGTCCCCTCGCGTCTTCACGAAGATCGTCGAGGCAGCCCTTGTTCCCCTTCGCGAACACGGGGTTCGCATCCTGAACTATCTCGACGACTGGCTGTTACTAGCACACTCTCGAGCTCAGGTTTGCGAACACAGAGACCTGGTGCTACGGCACCTAGCCCGTCTGGGCCTTCGGGTCAACCGGGGAAAAGAGCAAACTTTGCCCCGTGCAGAGGATCTCTTTTCTCGGCATGGAGATAGACTCGGTCGCCATGTCCGCGCAGCTCACGAACGAGCGCGCGCACTCACTGCTGGCTTGTCTTCGACAGTTCGAGGGCAAGAGTGCGGTTCCACTGAAACTATTTCAGAGGCTCCTGGGGCATATGGCATCCGCGGCCGCGGCAACGCCGCTCGGTTTGCTTCATATGAGACCGCTTCAGCTGTGGCTTTCGCGATCGAGTCCCGAGGTGGGCTGGCATCGCGGCTCGCTCCGAGTTCCAGTGACTCCGACGTGCCGCGATCCTTCTTCCCTGGTCGAACCTTCAGCTTTTTACGGACAGGGT
>NW_024121177.1:15616997-15656009 GCF_016745375.1 Pimephales promelas | reverse complement strand
GTTGTGCTGCTTAATATGTTTTGTGGAAACTGTGCTACATATTTTTTTAAGGAATCTTTGATGAATATAAAGTTCAGAAGAACAACATTTATTTGAAATAGAAATATTTATGTGACACAGTAAAAGTCTTTATTGTCTTTTGATTTAATGTATCCTTGCTGATATGTATGTATTTAATCACTCGAGCCACGCATATTAAATGTGATTGCATTAAGTACCAAATATTAAATTATTATAAAATTATAAAGAAAAAACATTATAGCAATATAATTTTTATGAAACCTCAATTATGTTTTTTGCTAGTTTGGCATTTAATAGGCTAGATCCCCCTTCTCTTTCATAATATACAATATTGGCCAATGTGTTTTTTTTTTTTTTTTTTAACAGCTTCAAAATATAAGAAGTAAGTCATAGTTTGGGAATTGCATAATGATGAATAAATAACAACATAATTTGCACATTTTACTATTCTCTTAAGGCATCAAGATGGATGTCACTCTGTAAACCCATGTTGTGCATTGATGAATGGAACTTGTGTTGGTGAGCTCCAGTGTGTAGCACTGTGTGGAGAAGATCTTCATCCCTTCATGTTATTACCATCGAACCACACATCCCATGAAAGCTACCTATTACAGAGTCAATAGAAGCTGCTTATCCACACACACAGATCATTACTCTGGTCGAATTCCTCTCCGGACGGCTGCTTAATTAAGACACTGCTGCTCGCTGAGCTGAATTGGAGATAAATTGTTCCACTGTAGAGGGATGTTATAATTTGCTGCTGTTGAAATTGAAGTTTTGCTGTCAAAATAAAAAGTGAAATGACTATAGGTAGCACAATGCAGACTGATTTTTTGACTGAGGCTGACAAAAACAAGAATGATTTTGTCACCGGATGCCTGTCATGCTTGTTATATGTATGTGTGGGCGCTCATGGGCGACAGTAGAGGCCCCACTCACTTGTAAGACCAAGTAATGACAGCGTGATGCACGAATGCTCTTGTATTTTTCTACATTTCTTCCTCTCAGTTCTGCAGTAATTGATTCTAGTCGTCTTAATTTCATTCACTGCAGCAACACCAATCTGATGAGGCCCAAATCTATTATATAAAAGCGATGTGGCCACTGAACACGTCCCATGTGTTCTGAGATTTTGTCAGCAATTCATTAGCAGAAAATTAGGTCATTAGAGACCAAATACAGGATGCAGATTCTTGTGGCATTCAGTCAGTAATTCTCTCCATTATTTCATTTTTTTTTTCTTTTTAATTAAATGGCCATTTTTCCCTCTTTCTCATTGTCAAGTTTAATGCACTTGCTACCCATGATCTGTTATTAATGCTGCGAAGAATTCAGGCAATGTTTTCAGAATAATATTCCTAAATTGAATCTTTGTTGCATGAATATATGCAAAAATATATTGTGAGGGCTGAGTGCTTTTAAATTGGAGAGATCACTCATGGCTTCACCTTTTCGTGGCAGATAAAGCTATGAGCAGTAATGCTGCAGTGTCACCCTACTGAGAGAGAGGACTAAATCACATCCCTAGAGTTTTCCCACCTCTACGGTCTGAAGCCGCTTGCCATTTCAAACCATTATTAACGGCCACAAATGACATTATCAAAGTATCCAAGTATAACACTGTTTGGAATCCGTTTTGCTATTTGTCGAGGCTGTTTATTGTGTGCGATGCGCCTGTCGTAATTTCCAGTCAATTAATCCTGCAAATCAACAATAGTTTCTCCTCTCCTGGCCCAAAAGTTAGCTCTGTTTTACCGTTGTTCGCACTTGTTAGGACCTAATCATTCTCTTTTAGCAGAAAGTCTTGTGTGGAAGAGCAATTTTTGAAACGTAGCACGGCAGCCATTCATCAGAAGGCGAGAGCGTGCTGATTTGCATGTTAAGAGGTTAGTCTCCTGCCCTAACGTGTTATTGCAAAGTTTCTCCATTTTGTCTCCACCGTGGAAAACTAATATCCAGAGCAAATATTTCCTTATTCATGCATCCAGATTAACAAGTATAACCACTATGCCTTTCACTGCATAATAGTTGGTAGAATCAAATTCGTTGGATATGAATTCCAATGTAATATGACCAATATTTTATGTTAATACAATAAAAATGTAAAGTCGGAATTATGGGCTTATTTTTATGTAAAAGGTATGCTGAAGAGCACTATATTACATATGCACACGTGGTTAAGGCAGCACCAGGGGATAGGCTGTTGCTAAGAGACAGAGCAAGGGAACGGACCATTTCCAATGATGAATTAACTCTAGGAGGAGGGTGACAGTAATCTTTGTCACTAGATGCACTGGCTGTCGGAGTCCTGTCATTTTATGCATCTCATGCAAAACAGATGTACCCATATTCTAAAAAAGAAAAAAATCCAAATTCACCAGGCAAAAAAAAAAAAAAAAAATCATTATACATCGCAAGGGCTGGAAGGCTGTCACAAAGAATTTTATTATTTTTCATCCTTTAACGAGCAGGTAGATTGTGCATATTGTAATTTTCACAGAGCCCCTCTAAATAATTCTGTAACTTTCTCAGTGAGAAGTTTTCACTCTGGTGGCTGCTCATTACAATGGCACCATGGCAGGGTCCCTCAATCATGCCGCCAAGAAAACACACACGCAGACACACACACACACTCACACACTCACATACACACACTATGCTGCCCCCCACCACCCCCCGCCCTCTCCCCGTCCTCTCCCCATCAATTACACCAGTAAACAGAACAGCACCACATTTTTAGAAGTGCCCATTGTCTTACCCATGGTGTTTTTGTTTGTCTGTTCATTCGTCGTCTGCATATTGTCTGGCTCTAAACTTAAATCGGAGAGGCTACTCCATTTACAGTATGCCTAGTCAAAGTAATAAATTAGGAAAATTGGGAGTTTTTTAAGGTCGTGGCAGTCATATCGGGTCAAGTAGATTGTGTGGTTCTACCTTTTTTCATGGAATATTGCATTAGCTTTGGATTATAAATGATTTATGTGTGCATTATAATTTTTGCCCCCATAATCTTTAATTTTTTTAAAAAAAAAACTCTTTAAACTTCTTCTCTGATGACGTTTATTCTTGTGAGAGTGGGGAAATGTCAATCACATGAGATCACAGGGATAACAAACCTAGTGTTGTAGTTCTCAAAACCATTTTGCGAAGGTCTTGGTCTTGGTTTCGACCACGTACTCGGTCTGGTCTTGGTCTCAGACTAAGCAGGATTTTATTTCAGGACCATAATTGTGGGGATATCACTAAATTGATGGTACATTGTTAAACTGTCTGCTTCAAATGCAATCAATAATGCAATAAGGTTGCATTTTGTTAACATTAGTTAACTACATTAGTTAACATGGACTAAGAACGAACAATTCTTCTACAGCATAATGTTAATTTCAACATACTAATACACTATTAAAATCATTATAATTGTTAACATCAGTTGATAGACCATGAGCTAACTTTAACAAACAATGGATAGATGAATAAATACTGTATCACATGTATTGCTTATTTTTATTTCATGTTAATGTATTAACTAATTTTAACAAATTAGACTTATTGTAAAGTGCTACCCTTCTTTCTAATTTGATTTCTTTCTTTTGTTACTGTTGTGATGGGTCAGAAAGTGACTGTGTTGTTACCAAAATTAATACAAATGCTCACAAATTTGAAGATTGCGAAAAGGACTTGTAATATATGCATTTTTAATGAGTTTAACACAAATTTCTGTTTCCACAAATATATGCATGACTACAAATTCAGAAAAAACGTGATATTGATATTATACAAACGTTCAATAAACAGATTTTTTAAACAATCACATTATTTATGCATAATTGTATCAATTCAGATGCAACTTCTGTCCCGTCTGTCAGCTTTTTATGTTATTGATTAAATGAAAAAGACATTTCTCAGGCAATAAATGTGGGTCTGGCCTTGGTCTTAGTCCCTCAATGTCTTGGTCTCACACACTTGTCTTGTCTTGGTCTCAGCCACAATGATCCAACAATCCAATCTTGATGAACAAAATCAACACAATCCTAAATTTTTTCTTGTTTGAGAAGCTGTTTCATCGTAACTTCCGTTTCGTGTTGACTTTAAATAAAAAAAAGCAAAAGGCTAACCAATAAAGTCGAATAAAGATGAAGTCTGTGTTTTTTCCGAGGAGAGAGAAACAGAGCATTCATTTATAGCTCAGAGCACACCAGACCAACAGCAGAGAAATCACCACCTAGATAGATGTGGAAAAACTGCTATTTCCCTCATTCTCCCCTGAATCATCTGTATAAACTCTCAACGAAAGAGCAGGGGGGGTGGGGGATCTAACAGGAGCTCCTAAGAGGCCTGGCGCTGCAGCCCTTCCATCTCAGATTTACATTCATTGTAAAGATTTATGAGATACCTTCCCAGAATAAGTTGAAGCTGCAGGAATTTGGGGGGGAATTATTCAAAACAGTGATTATTTTTGGTTGCGATTATGCATGCACACCTGATCGGGGTGTCACCGCTGCCTCTTGTCCAGCAATGATGGAACGGACCAATTTTCTAACTTTTCACCCGCCTTGCATAAATGAAATGTACGCACACACACACACACGGCAGTCCTTCTGTGTCACTTATTGGACTAAGACTAAGGGCCTGCATGTATTAGAGAGCGAGGTAGGACTTGGCAGTGGTGTGTTGGTGGGGAAATGGGCCAACAAGCATTAAGATTTAACAAAGAGGAAGTGATGCGTTTGTCCCCGGTATGCTCTCTTGGTCGTCCAGGGTCTCGCCTTGCACCGCAGCGTGGTCATCGCCCCAGAACGCCTGAGAAGAATATTGGCGTATGTCTGTTCAGCTGTAACAAATGTGACACTGGGCCACAGAGGAATACACACCGTCTGAATCTAGACCAGGAGAAAAAAAAACCATGAAAGCCACCTCTCTTCTTTTCATATATGAGCTCATGCTTTTTTCCCTCTTAGTATGAAGTGGAAGAGAGCTGGTGAAGCGTTAATATCCAGTGTTTTTCATGTTATCAGACAGAGGGAAGAGTTGAGCTATGCACTGTAAGGTAATGTAGACTGTGCATGTGCTGGTGTAAAGAACACCAAAGCTTTAAAGGGATAATTCACCCCAAAATTCACCCACAATAGAGCATCACTGTCCCGCCCACAGCCCGAGAGAGCGTTGGTGCCGGAAGTAAATTTCCCATTCATTTCCTCTATTGACATTTTGTAAAATCCATATCTAAAGAGCATGTCTGAGGATAACCAGCTACGGCTGAACTCATAAACATACAACATATCATTTCGAGTGAAAAAAACAAAGAGAAAATCCCAAAAATGTCGAGGGTACAAGCCTGTGTACATATTTTCAATTCTGAGCAAAGGAACTACTCATCCCATAAACCACCGCGCCTCACTGAAGTCGACTGAAGCCACCGTGAAAGAGCCTTTTGAGTGACTTCCAAATATGACGACGGCCACGTCAACTTTTTCCTCTAGAGAATTTTATATAGTGAATGTGCAGGGAAACTCCTTTTCCTCGATTTACTGAAGTCTATATGTAAAACACATTTGCAGCTCCGCATGCTAAAACATTGAGCATCTGGCTCACTCATAGGCTGTGCTGTGGCAACTGCACATCCAATGGCGCGGGGGCGTCTCAGAGGTGCGACCAATGTACTTAGCCCTACGTCATTCCACCATCTTCAGTCTTCACGGACCTTTGCGGGGTTTACCCAGTCAGTTACACGACTTCCACCAATCAGATGCATTACTGTGGGATTGTGGGTAATGAAGTACTTATCCAAGACATCACAAATTAAAGGCATTTATCTTAAAACAAGGTAAGTGCCCCATGAACTTTTGGCGTTTATGAGCATATACAATCGCTTAGTACAGTCGTAGCTGGTTTTAAGTCTACCATGTATGGTTATGTTTTTATGGCTTATATCTCAAATGTCAATGGAGAAATTGTATTGAATTCTTACTCCCGGCACCGACTGTGGGCGGGACTGTGATGCTCTTTACTCACCCTCTTGTTGTTGTTTCAAACCTGTATGAGTTTCTTTATTCTGTTGAACACAAAATGAGAAATTTTAATGAATGTTAGTAACCTGACAATTGACAGTAGCCAATGACTTCCATTGTATTTTTTTTTCCTACTATGGAAATCAACCGGTGCCATATACTGTATGTTTCCTATTGGCATCATACAAAAAATATAATTTGATTACATTTTCAGGTTAAGTAATATTAAAGCAACTTATAATAAGAATGAAATTATTTTTGATTTCAAAGGCCTATAAATTATGAGTAGTGATGCTGATATCTTTTCCATAACCTGGTTAATGTCAAACCTGTCAATCAAAGAAGGGGACAAGGGAAGAACAGTGATAGAGAGTGTGTGTGTGTGTAAATGTGTAAGAGAGAGAGAGAGAGAGAGAGAGAGAGAGAGAGAGAGAGAGAGAGAGAGAGAGAGAGAGAGAGAGAGAGAGAGAGAGAGAGAGAGAGAGGCCCTGTGGACTCTCCTCCAGATATTTATGGAATGCTGCCTCCATCTTGGGCCAGGCAGCTGGGGAGAGCAGGTGGGCTGTGCAGGTCAGTTCATTAACACACTCGCCCATACATACACATACACACACACACACACACACACACACACACAAATACGCACACACACACACGCTCTCTCTCTCTCTCTCTCTCTCTCTCTCTCTCTCACTCACTCACTGTCTCTAAAACACTAACACATCTATTTTCATTTTGTCACTCTCTCTCCTGTGTTCTCTGCTGTCTGTACCCTTTTTTTACCAGAACCTCACACTATCTTTTTCACTCTTGTGTTAAATATAGTGTCTCGGTGTCATAGCACTCTGTGTTGCCAGTTTCTGCCGTGTTAATGTTACACTGTATGATTCAGGACAGCTTTAAGCTTACACTTTGAGCTTTAGATTATTTGGAATTTTGTGTCTGTCTGACGTCTTATGTCACAGGCCTTGTCATAACAGTTCGCATGATGTCTAAAGACCTCCTTATAGATGGAGCAATCATGCATGTTTTTTTTTTATTATTATTATTATTTTAGGATTTTCAGGCAAGCTGCACTATTGACGATATTCAGCAGTGCCAATTTATTCTTATTATTTAAATAATCAAGATTATTATGATCATGAAGTAAGATGATGATGATAACAATTATTATTATTATTATTATTATTAATTTAAAAATGCATTGCTTTAATTATAAATTATTTTTATAATGTAATTATAAGTAATTAATTAAATAATATATTATACAATATTACACTTAATAATTGCTGATTTTAATAGTAAAAATAGTTTAATTTACATTCAAAATCAATGCAAAAACGAACTTTATCAGTATTGCATGATATTTACATTCAGATTTAATTTACATTGTTTTGTAAAGGGCAGTGGTTGTGGTATTGGGTTCTGTTATAGACCTTATGTAGCCCTGCCCCTTTTCAGCATTGCACTCATTGTCTTTTGACTTCCGGTCTGTATTTTGACAGCGATCTTGCATAGGTATGAATGAACTGCTCATAAAAAAATTCCCAGTCGACATTTGTTAAGACATCTGCTTTACAATGCTCATGATAACGTTTGTTAACTCTACAATAAGTAAATCCACTTTACCAGCTAATTACTCCTCGACAGCGATGCCATAGAAATATACAGAGCGACCGCAAAAACGGAAGTTGAAAGACAATATTCTAAAGATGACAGCGCCCATGTTTCTCTGGTGCATAAGGTCTATATATCATTATACTGTAGTCTTATATTCGTCAGTGTAGCTAAAATCTCTGAATCATAATGTTTGAAATAAACAGAAGCCCAAACTGTTTTAACCTCAGCAGCTTTTGGTCAGCTGCTAATCTGAAGGACCCAAAGAACCCGGAAGTGCTGCCACAGAGCGTTGGTTACGGTTGTTTCCTGTAAATGCAAGATAGGAATTTACTTCCTTTTCCTGATGTTCTAATCCAGCACCGTATCCACCTGTGACCCAAGTATTTCTCCTCCATAAGCACCTCCATCCTGACATCCCACCAGACGAAGACCAAAACACCCCTCCTTCCCCTTCGCCGAGTGGATAACCCAGAAAGAGCGAGGGAAATGGAGAGGGAGAGACAACATGCTTGTGTTGGTGCGGATGTCACAGAGCTGTAATTGGTGGCGGTTTAAGGTGTAAACAGGGTGCCAGTTCAGTGCGTAATTGCCCCTGTTTGCTAGAGTGGAGGGAGAGAGAGGGAGGGGTGGGGGGAGGGGGCAGCAGGCTGACAGTGTGAGACCTCCACATGCTCCACTCAAATTGGAGTCACAGACGCCGAGAGGTGATGCTCTCCAAGTGATGGGCTGGCGAGAGAGAGATAGTGAAACTGTATGTATGACACCTTCAACCCATTTCACATCTCTGCCTTCTGTCCTGAAAAAAAAAAAAACACAATTAAAGAAGTAGAGAGAGGGAGGTAGAGAGAGACTAGAAGGGAAAAAGTCTGATAAACTCTCATTAACCCACTTATTTTTTTTTTTTTTTTTTTTTTTTTTTTTTACGTGAAAACCACCAAGTTCTTATAGAAATTCTATCTGATTGTTTCAGATGGCAATAATACCATGGTACCATGAGCGATGACTGTACCAAACTGGAATGCAGGTACCGAACTAGAACAGACGAAAAACAGGTATGCTTAAGCTTTTAGGGTCACATCTTGTGACATCACGTTTACACGTGTGAACGTTTTTGGTTTGTTTAGATTTCTTTCCTCCGAGTTGCATTGATATTTCAGACGAACCGCACCAGAGTTTGTTTGGAAGTGGACCTAAATTCACCTTTTCAGGGGTCTTGGTCCACTTTTGTGGTGCCCACCAGGGTCCAGATGGCAGTGCTCACAATTATTCAAATGAACCGCATTAACAGAGCAGTCGCACAAGAGTTTGTTTAATCTGAACAAATCTGCCAAGTGTTAACACAAATGAGACTGCAAGGTGCTTCATAAAGAATACATATAGGGATTACGGTCGGTAACACTTTGCATTAAGGTTTAATTTCTTAAATCGGTTAACTATTAGTTAACATAACAATGAACAATGCAATAATTAAAAAAAAATCAGAATGTATTTATTATTGTTAGTGTAAATTAACAAACGTTGAACAATTGTATTTATCCTAACAAATTTTTTTTTAACATTTGCAAAGGTTAATAAATACTATAAAAATATATTCCTCATTAATGTTAGCTAATGCATTCACTAAAATGAGACCTTATTGTAAAGTGTAACAAGTATTAGTGAAGGAACTGTCCAGCAGTCATGCAGCTCAACTGCCCTTTATGTCTTATATTTGATGACTGCTGATGTAATGGAGACTTCCTACCGTTAAACAAATGTGTGTTTGTTTGTTTGTTTGTTTATATACTGTATATGTGTGAGTGAGGCACTGTTTTAGGATATAAGGATGGCTCTACTGAAGCATGACTATACAGGGGGTTACAGAGGGATTGTGGTGTTGTCTGCTTTAGTGTTATTTGTTTTCTCCGCGCTCCAATCTAACAATAACTCTTGTATATACAGCTTAAAAAATACTAGAAGTTATCTGATGCACAATAGGTAGGTTGTTCATATAGATATAAAAGTGTCATTGCAGTTTTTGCATTCTCTGGAAAACAAGGAACTCTCTGTAAAGATATGTCAGAGCAATGTACATTTAATACAAGACTTGTTCATTTACAGTTATAGCACCTACAGAACCTGAAAGAATCAAATAAAAAAGAGTTAACTTGAGGATACTGCATACTAAAATGATTGAAAGTGACAGTAAAATCATCACATTGGGGAAATCACATTTTTCACAGACCTGTTTTCAAATTTCTATGACAGAAAAAGCTTTGCCATCACAGGGATATTAAAATATTTAAAGATCTTAAAATGTTTTTTTTTTTTTTTTAAAGAAGTCATCTGAAATAGAATGCTTTTGATCAATTTTGTTCAATTTAATGCATTACAAACTTTTGAATGGTTGTGTATAATGTTGCAAAAGCTTTCTATTTCAGATAAATTCAGTTCTAACTTTTTTCAACCTAATTTATTTATTTAATTGTTTGTTTATCCATTTATTTTTTCTTAAGACCACAAAAAATGTCAGACGTTGTACTGTAGGCCTACTTGCACATCACAAATACAATTTTAAAATATATTAAAATAAAACGAAAGTTGTTTTAAATGATAAAAATATAAGTTTTGAAAGGTGACCAACTTTGCTTGCTTATTAAGCTACTATTAAGCCTATGTGTGTGCATGCGTGTCAGCATAGGTTATAGCATGTCACAGTGAGCCGTATACGATTTTATCAGCAGTATAAAGACAGCCTTAGAGATACTAAAGCAATTATCCAGAGGAAGGTTCCCGGCCACATGGTCCTTCTTAAACGTGTCCAGACCTGAGGAGAGAGTCCAGCAGGAGCTAAGCATGTCTCACCCTGAGCGCTGGGACCTGCGTTAGTGACAATACACATTACAGTCCTGTCTGTCTCCTTCAGCCTGCCAGCACCACTTGCAACTGCCAGTCTAGCATGCTGATGACTTCACTCAATGTGACAGGCCAAAGGACCTCAGCCTTTCCATCCCTGCAAATAGCGCACGTCCACCTCTCCCTTTTATGCAGGGTCCAATATTTACTTTGTATATGCCAAGCAGATGAATTCAGAAAACATCAACCTTATCAACTGAAACCATATTGTAAATTGCACCAAAACTTTTTGGTTACACTTCACAATAAGGTTCAGTTTGTGCCATTTAATGTACGATGAATTAACAATAAATCTAAGGTAATGCCTACATATAATAATACATTTTTAACGTTTCAAGAAATCAACAGTTAATGTGATAATGTGTTTTATAAATAACCTAAATGTATTTTAATTTTAATTTCATCTTTCTAATCTTTATCATTTTAAGCTGTGTACATTTATTTTTATTTATATATTTGTTTATTTGTCAGAGACCATGCACAGTTCAGGCCCTGTACCAGGATTAGCTGTGCAGCTAATTTACATATGTGGTCCCTGGGCAAGGAAAATAAAGACAATATAGACAAACATTACTCACATAAAAACAAAATTACAGATAAACAATACATATAAAAAAGGTCAATGATCGCATAGTTGGTTCTCCTTCAGCCAAGTCTTTAAGGGCATTTTAAAAGTGCTGAGACTTGCACAATCTCTAATATAATGTGGAATTAAGTTCCACTTTTCTACTACAGTAAATGAAAAAGCAGATTGACGAAATTTAGTCTTCCTAAATTGAGTTTAACAGTCGCCTCTTACAGAAGCCCTGGTGACGCTTACATTATCTCTGCGAAATGACACACATTGCTTGAGTGGGGGTGGTGCAAGATCATGGATCAATTTATACATCAGGCACATATCAACTTAGGAA
The DNA here is from genome assembly GCF_016745375.1 of Pimephales promelas. The sequence continues at coordinate 15,644,554 of NW_024121177.1, read as the reverse complement.
ACTGTAAAAAAGTTAATAAGTTTTTTTTTTTTTTTTTTTAATAATGATACAATGGTGGTAGTTTCTTGTTTTGTTTTTTGTCAAGATCGTTCACAGCTTGTTTGTAAAGGGTAGCCTACATACTGTACTGTAAGGGTTTTAGCATACAGTATTCCTACCCGCCTGGGACCATGAACAGTAAGAGAAATGTGAAAAAATCATTGTATGTAAATCATTGCTTAACTGAAGCTATTGGTAACTGATGTCTTATCTAAAATTAGCCAAACTAGCTCTAATACAATTGGAGATCTTCTTTATGTTTTTTTTTTCAAACTTAAATTAGACTCAATGATTAAGCCTAGATACTTGAAATGATCAACAATATGTATCACCTCTCCCAAAATACAGATATACTAAACTATATGTAAACATTGACAAATACATTTTGTGTATTTAATATTGTATTTTTGTATTTATTTATGAATTAATATTAACATTTCAACATCATATAATGTAATAATGAATATGTACCCAGATTAATGTTGCAAAAATGACATGGTTAATTAACTATAAATGGTTATTTTTACTATAAATTACTATGAATAGTTACTATTAATGATTTAATATAAGTGTCATCAATAATTTGCATAATTAAAATTACGATTTTTTTAAACCTATCATTAATATCAATTTATATAGTTATTGAATTATTTGTTTTTCTTACATGTTCAGAAAAAAATCAACAGTAAATATCCTAGACGGTACACTGTAATTATTTTTCTTTTGTTAAATCAACTTATATAATTTATTTAGTTGAGAACTTATTTTTTGAGTTTCTGATGATTAAATTAATCTCCTTCATTGTATTAACTCACTTTTTCCAGTTCAATCAACTTAAAATTTTAAGGTAACCAGGCTACTTGCTTTTTTTAAGTTAAACCAACAATATTTTTTTTTTACATTTTCCATTCTGAAGTTGTTAGAAGATGTGTGTGTCCAACCCGGTCTCATCCCAAATCGTCATATAACTGACGTTTTGGGACGTCTTTTGACCATACGTCAATATTCCCCTTTTTAGGGCCCCCTTAAACGTCGGTAGATGAGGTTATGGGATCCTAACTCTACCCCATACCTAAACTTAACCCTAAACCTAACCCGTCACCTAACTGACGTTAAAGGTAAAGCGTCAGTTGTATGACGGCCCGGGATCGCCATCTACCGACGTTTAAGGGGGCCCTAAAAAGGCGGATATTGACGTATGGTCAAAATACGTCCCAAAACGTCAGTTATATGACGATTTGGGATGAGACTGTGTTAGTGTGTCAGCCATTTAACAGGCTTACTTCTTTACAAGCTGACAAAAGATCAGCATCTTCAAATATCTGAGGAAAACACAAACACATCCATCATAGTGAGACAGTTTAGTAGAGCGCTATTGTGTCTTTGATTGCCTAACACCACAAAACAGGTCAGGTCGTTTGATTTGTTGCGGTTTCTAATAAAGTTACCAACGAAATGATCGGTGTGTGTTAACTTTAGCCTCTGCTTTTATTAACGCCCTTACAGAGACCCAGGAACACCACCCAACTTCCCTATGGTTGCAATAGTAGGACAGTATGGTGGACAGTACTGTCTCCTGCTCTGCCCCAGTATATGCCACAACAGCCTCAGGCCTGACTTATCCACCCTCTGAATTATGCATCCTCTCCGGAAATGAGGAACAAAGTTATGGCTAGAGGGGATTCATCATGAACATGCCTCTCTCTCTCTCTCGCTTGCATCGGGTATTTTTTTCCCCTCTTCCTTGCAATTTTCATCAGGCTTCATCGTGTTTGAAGGGAAACATGTTAGGATCAGCCAGCCTGCTCTTGTGCTGCTTCCTTTTGCCTGCATTATTTAGCAAACAAACTCCAAATGCCATCCGGCTCTCTGTTACAGTCGCACGACCACTCGGCATGTTTGTCTTTCTCTCTCTGTCTCTTAGGTTCCGCATGAGTCTTTCTTGCTCCCCTTCAGCCTTCAGTGTGTCTGATAATGCAGAGCCTGACTTTTTTTTTTTTTTTCACTATCTGTCTGCTCCCACACTGCCCTCCCACACATTAAGACTTGAATGTGTGTGTGTGTGTGTTTGGTCTATATTAAGTTGTCCCTGACATCCTCTGGTCTCATCATTCCCTATAATGCAAGCACTGATACATTGGCCTGAGTCAAAGTCACAAGTCAATAAATCCATTTCTTCTCTCTCTAACACACACACACACCTCAGAGTTGGAGCTTTTCTGGGCCCAGCCACAAAGTCCAGCAGTCTATCACAGCAAGGTCATACGGTGTCGAAAGGGAGAAGAAGGAAGAAAAAAACTTTAACTGTAGAGAGGAGAGGAAAAGTATGTATAAATGTGTCTGTCCTATTGCTATTTGCTCACCTTCAGTGAAGCACTGCCATTCAGTCCAACTCAATTTCAGTTCCAATTAAAAACAGCCCAAACAGAACTGTGCACAATGCGGCGGGTCGGCAAAAGGTGTGCAGTTACAGATCGGACTATTTTCCACCTGACTGACTGACCCGTTGGGGGACAAACGTGATGTTGGACTGGCCTGTTGTGTCCTAGTCTGATGCAGAAGGGGATTTTTACCATAAATCACACATATACCATTCAAATTTACATTCTGCTGATGTGGGTCAGCGGGAAATACCACTATTTGGTGAAGGTGATTTTGAGCAGAAGGTGGAGGTTTTTATCAACTTCTGTGAAAGTCTTCCTAAACTCCACACCAGACCGGGACTTAATATTCTGGAAGAGTCGTAAATCTTCTCTTCTGTGTCGGGGATGCAGCCACAAAGTCAAATTTGCATTGGCAAATGGGAAAATAGCGTACAGTTATTTGTTAATCTGATCTTTGTTTATCCAATACTCTTGTAATCCACTTTTAATTAAATATCCCCCCAAATATGTGTGAGCAGCAGTTTGACTTTGTCTGTGCTCACGCTGCCAGGATTCACAGGCTTCGCTCCAGTGAGGAGCTGCCCCAGTCGCTCACTAACTCTTTATCACTCACACAAGCATGCACAAGTACTCTCTCTCTCTCTCACACACACACACACACACACACACACACATAAGTATATAGGGTTCAAAAGCCAGAGACCTCTATAGTGCAAATGCGGTTGTTTTGCTTTTATTTTCTAGGTTAATTCAGTTTTTTATTGCAAAATGTTTTCAGCGTAAGTGAAAGAATTCAATTGAAACATGAATTTCTTGATTTATAAGATGAGCTGCATGAATGAACTACATAAGTTTGTGTAAACCAAAAATTCTCCAACACAATTTAAGAATGAGCCAAAGAGCATCTTGTGCTACAGAGGATGTAAGAACATCTGACTGTCTGTAAGAGACACATGATCACGCAGGGTCACAAAATTAATAATATAATATAATATAATATAATATAATATAATATAATATAATATAATATAATATAATATAATATAATATAATAATGAATATAATATAATATAATATAATATAATATAATAAATATAATCTTATTTGGTCATCAAGAAACATTTCGTATTTTGCATACATTTATTGTTGAAAACAGTTTTTGTGGAAGCTGTGATATTTTTTTCAGGGTGTTCTGATGAATAGAATGTTCCAAAGAATGGCATTTATTGGAAAAGGTTTTTTTCTAACCTTAAGCTTAAGAAAAAAGAAAGAAAAAAACACCTACTTGAACTTAAAAAGTTCAGTTGCTGCTTTAATTTTTTTAAGTATAATCAGTATAAGTCGTCATTATAACTTACATTAAAAGTGGCTCAAGAAATTGAGTTGAATCTTGTATAACTTACAAAAAAGTTAATATTACTTAGCTCATTTGATGAGTTAAAGTAATTTAAAAAAATGTTTAAAGTTGCCATGACTTACTGATCAATGATCAAACCTTTTCTCTCTCTCTCTCTCTCTTTTTTACAGTGTATAAATGTTTTTAGCGTCACTTTTGATACATTTCATGCATCCTTGCTGAAAAAAAGATCAATGTCTTTAAAAAAATAAATAACTCTAATGGTAAAATAATGAGAGTGTGTGTATATGTACAATATGCCTATAATGTCCTTTAAATATACAGAAAATGGCATCATGTTTTGATGGCAAGGACATTAATTTTTCATGTATGACGATTAAGACCCGAAACACCCTATGACCGCAGGTTTATCACTGATGACGTGTCCAAGTAGCATCAGAAGATGCATGTCGAAACCTTTGTGTTTGTGTTTGTGTGTGTGTGTAGATGTATAGATGTATATGTATGCATATGTACACACATACACACCAGGGGAATACCTGAACCACACTCACACCTGGGCCAACCCCAGGGGTCAAATACAAACAATGTACTTTCCCTCACTTCCTCTCTCTCATTTTTTTTTTTTTTTCTGTCTCTCAGAAAAATGCACAGACAATCATAGGCAGCAATGAGAAAAGTTGATGCATGGCTTTGACAGACGGAAGGCAGATGGTCTGGTTATTTTGTCACTCTGCCTGAAGTAAGCAGGTCATGTGACAACAGATTTTGCTCGATGCATTGTCTGGGATATATTTTTTTTTACATATATATTCTATTCCCCTGTACAATATGCCTATATAATGTGCTTTAAATATACAGCCAATGCCATCATGTTTTGATGGCAAGTAGAGATAGCAGGCAGGCAATTTCTCGTTCCAGTTTTCAGATTTGTTATAGTTGGAATGGAATGTAGTTAATAATATTACCATGAATGCAGCAGTCAGTGCAACAAATAATGCAGCTGACAACAACTCTTCCCACATTAACATTAACAAAGTGTGAAGTGTAAAGAGACAGGGCCATTGTGTGAGGATCACTGCATTAGAGGTTACAAAGGAATATCCATGACCCCATACTATCTAAATAACACTATTTACAGCTGTTATGGGCTGTAACTCAATACGACCACATTGACATCATTTACACCACCTATTGTAGTCGGATGTTAACGGAGTGTAACAATTCTGGTCGTTCAATTCGTTTATGTTCTCTTTTGAGAGCTAAATTCATAAACATGCCCAAGATGTGTGGTTGGGAACGAAAGCAGTATGAGGTGATGTCTAAAAAAAGAAGGATGATAAATGGTAGAGATTAAAAAAGTAGGGAGGATGCAAAATGTGAACTGAATCAGAATCCGAAATGAATGTCACATTTATCATTTTTAATTAAACAAACAAACAAACAAACAGCAGGCACCTCACAGCCTAAAAAAATTTTTTGAGCTGAGAAGACACTGAAACGATAGCTGTAATTACAAGCAGTCCGACACACACTTCTGAGGCACCGAAGTAAACCGTAAACAAGCATCCCTGTCACCTCTAGTCTTCAATGATTTTTATGTTTTGATTTTTGTTTTTTCCCAATGTTTTTTCTCCTCTTTAATATATATTTGTGTGTCCTTATTCATTTTTGTTTTGTTAAAAACCACTTTTGTTCTTTTCATTTACTATACAAGTTTAAAAGAAGGAAATGCTAGATTGTTACATTTAAATGTTGCCAGATTCTGCCCTTTATTTGAAACTTTTAGTTTGTTTGTTGGTTCGTTCGCTTGTAAAACCGTACAAAGAAATCAGAGTGCAACGCAACTTACAGACACACACATCGTTAGTTTTATGGTAGCAGGGCCAGGATAAAAGTGAGCGTTTGAAAACACCTCCACCAAACGGCAATCTTTCAGTGTGAAGTATTAAACAATGATTTAATAGAGGCGTTTGCCTCCGCGCTCTCATTATCTGACTATTAACTGCAATGGACTGTGTGCAGCGCTTCAAATTTTATATTGTGCTAATGTGCTGAGCACACAGACGAGGAGCCTAATTTAGTCACTCCCTGTTCTCAGACAATAGGAAAAATAAGGCTTAATCTCCTCCTAGTGTTTCTATACTAAAACTGCTTTTGTCTTTGACACTCCTGGACGTGTTTGAAATGGGTATAGGCCTATTGTCGGTGGGCTTGTACAGCGCACTTATTCAAATGGGATGTGACACGCTAATATTGCTCTAATTACATTATAAAGAGACATACATGTATATTGCTCATTAATAAATAAAGATGCCCTTTTTTATTAATGAAGTGGAAAATGCTGTATGGTAAAACATCAATCATTTACCATAAACAGGGGTGGCAGGGAGTGCAGTTGATCCGGTGCTAAAATTAGACATCAAACAGCACGGTGGGCATTAATGTAGATTTTATATAAGCAATCGTAAAGCACTTGATTTGTAATTTATGGGAAATGTCTATTTAAAAAAGCAGATTGGCAGAGAAAAGATGCCGCAAATCTGCATATTAATTAGTTCCTGTGAATCTGCCTGATTGCTGCCACAATTAAAATGCCGGCAGAGGAGCAGCTCCTTACCCACCATGTGTTAGAGTGGGGAAAATTAGTGAAAACAGAGAGAGTGACAGAGGAGGAGGAGGGAATGTTTTTTTTTTTTTCTTCTTCTTCTTCTTATTGATTTAAAGGTATATTTGCAGGAGATGTCTGAGTCTGCCTGCTGCTGAGGGTCTTCTCCTTTGACCTCACTCACAACTGGATTCAATTTCATGATTGTTTAGGAATTATGATTACTTGCTATAATTTCATGTTTGTTTTGGTGAATTTTGATAGCACAGTCTATTCAGAAATATTTGTCTTTTTTGACTTTTTATTATATCAGAGCATGAGACATAGGATGTTAATGTCCTCCATTAGGGAAAAGATTGGGAGAAAGAGTGTGTGAGATTGGGGGAAAGAACAACAGAGAATGGACAGAGGCCTGAAGAAAAGGCCCTGGGGGTCCAGCGGGCTTTTCTGAGAAAAGAAACATGAGAGATAGAGATAAGAAGAGAGATGAATGGCTGGAGAAGGAAAGTTGTGAGATCAATGCCAGGCCAGAAGCTCAGTCTGCCTTTGTGTCCTTGGTGCAAGAATAGTGTGTATGTATGTAAATGTGACCTACAGATGTTTTCTGGGCAGTGTTTTGGCTATTTGTTCGGCCTAATGCAAATGGCATACATTATTTACCTTTTTTTTGTATTTCCTTCCTATTTCACTATTTATCAGATAAAATTACATACAATAAAGTTAGGTAACAATATAATCATGCTGATGATTTAATTGAACAAGTGAATATTTTTTAAAGATTAAAATGAATAATTCAAATAAAGCCACATGCTACATAGAATTGGACTGCTATTTTCACTGTAAAAAAATAATTGTAATTTTAACGGTAAAAGACTGTAAAAATGCTGCAGTGCAAAACTGTTAATTGGTTAACAGAAAGTTTCCGTACTATATACGGTAAATAACTGTGATATTTTTTTTACTGTAAAATACCGTTAAATTTACAGTTTTTGAATGTGAAAAAGTATAATTGTATTATATACAGTGAAAAACAGCTTTGACATTTTTACTCGTCTGTGGTGTACTTCGGTAAAAATGGTAACATTATAGGGGAATTGACTTTATTTTAGGTGATGCAGTTTGTCACAGGAATGTGTGAGAGAGGAAGTGGGGGTGTTTTTTTTTTTTTCTAATGCAGGCCAGTTCATTCTGCATGGAAACGTGCAGGCTTGGATCGATCGGAGTGAGAGGTCACTATACCTCCACTGGCCACATAATGTGTGCACATATAAATGTTGTTTATTTGCCTAAATATGGAGAGTTCATTTGATTAGGGCAAGAATGCAGCAACCCTCCCCAGGCCAGCGTATCTCAGAAAGGCAGAATGTGTCCGGGATGAGTGGGCTAATCTAATTAAACCCTGCCGGAGTGAGCTTCCTCAGCCGACCCATGTTACAGATGACCGATGGACAACTGACAATATGAATTTACCAGTTTTTTATGCAATTTTAACCATAGACAAAGAACACACACACATCAAAGTCTTTCATTAAGCACTTTATTCATGCTATTATTGACTCTAGCCTGATGCTAACAGCTGCAGAACGAGTCGTACAGCCAGCACTGACCAGACGGTCTCGGAGAAGAGGCGTTTGTGAGCAGAAGCGCAGCATGTTGGGCTGTGTTGAGTCGCATTGAATTAGCATGCAACATTTGTTTCGGTGCCGTAAAGCATTGCTCTCAGGTCAGCGTAATCGGCTCACACACGCACTTCCCCCGTCTGACGAGGTTCATTACCGATGGCTCCTAGGAACGACCTGATTTCGGCTCCTTCACACTTTTAGGACGGCACTTCGTTCAATTGCCCTACATGGGAACTTTCCGTAATGGGGCCAGTTGATTATATTACTTTGGTTATTTTACTTAATGCCCAAAACAGGAGATAAATTTAAAAATCTAGGGCAACTAATCGTGCTCCGTTTTTTTTTTCCCCCGCCTCTTCCTTATCTTTATGTATCTAATTCTTCTCTTATACACTTTTTTTTTCCCTGTCTCTGGTATCCGGAGGAAATCTCTTGATTTGACCATTGACACACTTAAATTCATTTCCTCCCTCCCTCTCTTTCGCTCTCTGAGATGGGCCTGTGATTGTATTTTAACCCTATTATTCACAATAATCTTGTTCTCTTCAGATACTGTACAGCGGTGTGTTGTTCAGACACAGCTGTGATGTGGGCCGAGATGGAGAAAAAGAGGCAAGAATAACCCGGGGGTCGCGTTCGCTGGCCTTAAATTACATTTCTCAACATGACAGAAACAGAAGTTGTGTGAAATGATTGTTTCACTCTGGATTTGCGCGGGGTGTTAAAGTGTCCCTGAGCCTCGTGTTGCCAGTGTGTGTTAGGAGTGTTGCATTCGCCTCTGTAATGCTGAACCCCCACAGGTAAAACTCACATTGCTTCCCTCTAGAAGGACATAACAAAGCTTGCTTACATATCCCTTCACATCCACGTTCACTCGCGCAAACCAGTCTTGAGAAGTAGTTTGATGCTGCTTACACGTGAAACATATATGCCATATTTTTAGCTCAGTTGTATTCAGTGTAGCTTTTCAGTCATGAACTATATGTGTCGAGCTACAATGCACTACAACATTGTATTAATCCATTTTTTTGCAGCTTTAAATACATTTAGCAGAATAATAAATAATTCACTGGTCAGATATATGATATTTGTCAGAGATTTTCACAAGGAATGCTTGAATGCAAGTAATCCGCTTTGGAAATACACAGATCATTTGAATTTTTTGAAGCCCCTAAAGTAATGATATTTTTGCATATGGGCTATATTTGCTACTTTTTGTTACAGTAGTAATGCGCAGTGTCTCTAACTTTATTCATATTTTTGAATAGTAGCTTGACTGTATTGAAAACTTAATGAAACTTAGCTTGTTTTTTTTAGTTTGTTTGCAGTTACTTTTAATGTGTCTGCTGAGATATTGTGCTACTGTTGACTGCAAAGCAGCGTTTTTTGCCCTCTGTCCTGTCTGTGTGATAGACTAGCTGAGAAACTCTAAAGCATTTTATGCTGTTCTCTATACTATTTAAACTCTAAATCGATCGTTTTCTCGTAGTAGGGCTATTGATTTTTGCATAGTCAATTATTTAGAGTAAAGAAGTTATTTATAAGTCTGCTTAGCCTCTTTTCACACCTCCTTTCTCACTTTTTCCCCTTCTAACTCTCCGTTTTAAAGCTGCAATCTGGTTTTCATTAACGGGTCTCGGCACTGATGGCTGGAAATGCATTTCTCAGAGCCTTCTGTGCCAGTGGTCTTTGTTCCTGACCGGCGGTCTGGTGATCACAGTAAAAAGAAGAAAAAAAAAAGCAGTATTTACCGCAGTAAAGAGAGAGCCGTCGTCATCAGCTGCAGCCCTGCCACTGCCAGCCATCGGCTCGAACTTCTCACGCAACGTGATTTGGTGGATTTGTCTTAATCGATTTTCCCTAGCTGGCTTCGCATCAGACCACCGTCTGGCCCGCTCGTGCCAGTCCTGCCCTCGCCACACACAAAGCAAACGCTGCCCGTAAAGAGCAAAGCAATGCTGCGGCGAGCGCATGTGTGTGCACTCTGTGGTTCTACACGTGTCAAAAAAGGCCCAGGCCAGACCAGGAGAATGAAAGCGCTCTCTCTTGCTCTCATTGCCTTCTCTCACTTTCTCTCTTGATCCCTATCTTACTCTTCATTTTTTTCGTGTCTAGTGTTGGCGTGGAGAGCTTGGGGCTCAGGACCATGCCAGATAAAGTCTGGCTGGCTGAGGGGCGGAGAGGAGAGGACTTTGGCTAAACTGGCAGGAAGATCACAGGCTGGAAGGAGCCCACGTTCTGCACATATTCCCTAATAAGTAATTCATCTGAAGAGGCCGCATGATCAAGAGCCCAGGGGCTTTCACCCTGCTGTTTCCAGAGCAGCATGCCCCCTGTCTGTCTCTCGGCCTGTCTCGCTGCTGTGAGCTCCCCTCGCTCAGATCTCTTTGGATGTCAGTCTCCGCTGACCTGTGCCGGGTTTTGTCCCATGCTGCATCGACAGCAACCTCTCTCATCAGCATGCTTGCAAGGGGTTGTGGCATAAACCAGCTCAGGACATGTCTTTCGCACTATATTGCGAATCCCACAATGTGTTTTTTGGCTGTATCCAGCAAATAACCCAAAAATACAGCGCATGCTAAATTTGAGCGGGTCAGCCGTGCATGTCTGTGCATGTCGCCTGGTTTTTCAAGTAGAGACGCGTATGAGAGATTGAATATGCTAAGAAGCTGGTCTATTTACCTTTTTTTTTTGCTTGCTATCATCAGCGTTTTTTTTGTTTTGTTTTTTTTTGTTAAAGCTGTAACTAGACACAGACTTCGGCCCAAAATCTTCACTATCAAATCTTCTGTTACCTTATGAAATTTGTTTGATGCATTCAAACAAGAAAAAAAGCCAACATACACTACCATTCAAAAAGTTTTTTTTTTAATGTTTTTGAAATAAGTCACTTATGCTCAAAAGAGCTGGGTTTATTTGATCTAAAAATCAAATAAAAAGAAATATTCTATCTCAATATATTTTAAAATGTAATTTAATCCTGTGATGGTAAAGCTGAATTTTCAGCAACCATTGCTCCAGTCTTCAGTGTCACAAGATCCTTCAGAAATCAATCTAATATGCTGATTTGATGCTCAAAGGACTTTTTTTTATCATCACTGTTGAAAATGGTTTTGTGGAAACTGCAATAAAAAAAATCAGGATTATTTGATGAAATTTAAAAGAACCACCTTTTTGTAGCAATGTTAAATTATTTACACTTTTGACTAATTTAAAACATATTTTCTGAATAATAGTATTAATTAATTAATTATTATTATTATTATTTAAATCATACTTATTTCAAACTTTTGAAAACTTTTATACACTTTTGGTGTATACATAAAAAAAGCCTTAAAAATATTGTTCACAAAAAAATGGACGGCCAAGGGACGTGAGTGAAAGTCACGAGGCCGGTGGAGCGATTGCTAATGACCAGCACCTGTGAAGCACACCGGTATCACGTCTCTCACGGAGGAGCGGAGGCATAAAAGGGGGAGGGACTGAGTGCATGATTTTTTTTTGATGTGTGTGTTTTATGTTGGTAAGCCAGCAGTCGTCCGCGAGGGACTGCTGGCCGGTAGTTATGTTTTATTTGGGTAGCCAGCAGTTCCGTGAGGGATTGCTGGCAGGTTTGTTTGTTTATTTCATTTAAATATAGTTTTATTTTTTGATTGTTATCCGGTTCCTGCCTCCCTGAACCCTGCTACATGTCTTTCAAAATGGTTTCGTCAATACAAATAATCTCAGTGAGGTCCAAAACAACAATGGACTTACTTTCATTATATGGAGAAGAAAAAAAGAGAAAAACACATAACATGAAATATCATCTTCTTTTGTGACCCTCAAAAGAAATTCAGTCACTGAATTCTACATTGAAATATGGACCAAAAGTATCACTGAAATTGGACCAAATGCTAACAAAGAAACATAAATTCTCTGGACAGCAGCATTTATCCAAATTTCAGTCTTAACCATTCTATTTCATCAGAAACAATCTTAAAATGGGGCTTTAGGTGTAAAATACCAAACCAACCCTTTAAAAATTATAGATATTTTTAAAACAGAGAAATTAGTTACATTCTCTGTAAAAAATAAATAAATGAAAAAATAAATAAATGAAAAATAAAACAAGTTATTTTGTACATAATAAATATGTAAATAAAAGAAAATGGCAAAATAAACCTGTGATACAAGAAACCCTTTGGTCGAAAGAGCAGATGGAGTTACATTTGGGCCTGAATCCTCTCCACGATTATAATGCGGCCAGCTATTTAATTCAGCTGCTGAACTGTAACTCCACACTGGACCGCCTGACACTTTCCACATAACTTATAGCATTCAACATCCCTGGTCACCCCTCATTATTACCCAACAGCCCTTCATCCCCTGGCTCTGGAGAGAGAAAAACAAATCCACTGCAGGGAAAAAGTGAAAAATGAACCTTGCTGCAGAAGGAGATCACACTTTGAATGTCTCTCATTCTGTTCCAGCTCCGATTGCTTCTGTGGAGCTGGTTTTTCCTGGCTAGTGTCATGTTAGAGAGGTTAAATTGGAGGTGGCAGTGCCCACTGACTCCAAGACTTGATGTGGTGAGGTGGCTCTCACTCAGGGGCTAAAGTTACTCCCACGGCCCCTGCAGCCCTGCCGCAAAATCCACTCCACCACATGTGTGAAAGCAAGGCCGGGATTCGCGTAGGCTTACAGTTAGGAGGTGTGGAAAGGGTCTAAACGCTCCTTGTGGCTGATCAAACGGAGGTAGGAGGCGAGAGTAGCCGGCTAGGGAAAGAGAATCCGAGCCGCCGGTTAGCGTTTCATGTCCAAACATTTGAGCGGTGCTGTTGGCTGTGCCCAGGCCTGGTCGCTGGAGCTCTCGAGGTGTAGAGAGAAATACCACGAGGGAAGAGAAAAGATGTGTGGAGGTCAAAGGGATGAAGAGAATATGGGAGAGCTGCAGAGCATGTTTGCTGATACAAAAATGGCTGAATCTAAAAAGTATAAAGCCATGCAATTCAATTAAGTCTTTAAAAAAAAAATTAAATGAAGGCAGAGGGACAGATGGATGGACAGACAGACATATAGATAGATAGATACCTCACTGGCGTGAACTAGCACTTTGTTGCAATTGCCTTTTTAAACACATCTAAAATTGCAGATTGTAAATATCAAATTCCATATATATATATATATATATATATATATATATATATATATATAATATGTTATAGTTTGCAAATTAATGCTAAAAATAGAAAGGTGGTCACTAGCCATGTTTGTTAGCCAACATGCAATGTTATTTTCTCAACGGTAGGCCAGCATTGGCAACAACCAAAACAAATTTCACTTTATTTAATTTAATGTAAGCGTTACTCCGGTGACACACTAGCTGCGTGGCGTTAGCGTGCGTTTCTGTTGCGTGTCAGCTGCGTGGCGGCTGCGTCACGTTTTCTTTTTTTTTCTGTCTTTGCAAACCAGAAACCTGTCTGACGCGACGCTGCTGCTGCTTGGTGACGTACATGGAGGACGTATTGTGGAAGCCCTATACTTCATGTTAAGCATAAATAAAAAGCCTACTCACAAAGACACTGTTAGCAGAATTGACAGCAAAATAGACTACAACATATATCTTTCTGTATTGGCAGGTGCAATATTTGAAAATTGATCATTATTTATTTCTAACTTTATGTCAAAGCCTAGACTTTCAACCATCAAAATGTAATTTTATTAATATGTATTCGTGTACAAAATAACACAAACATATTTTCCTTTTCTATTTAGCCTGGAAACGCTTCCAACACGCTTGCGCTGCGTGAAAAATAGGCGTCGGTTCTATTCCTAGCATGCACACGTTTGCCGTGCGGCTCGAGTGCGTGTCACGCAGGCAGTCTGCAAGCTCTAACCTGTTAACATGGGAACCGAAATAAAAACGCAACACAGCTGAGCCGCTTACGCCACGCAGCCAGTGTGTCATCACCGGCCTTACTGCCATGTTGACGAGTATAATGTTAAACTAGGGTGCACAAACCTGTCAAAACACACAGAATGTTTTTTTTTTTTTTTTTACATTGCTTTCCGATCTCTCTCTCTCTCGGTGAAGTGAATTCCGTCTCTTCCCCGGGCCAGATACAAACGGCGTAGTCCAACAAGACAGTCAGAACCCAGTGATAGGCCTATACACTGGATATTTCGGCATGACGGTGTTTAACATTAGATATCTGCTTTTATATATCTGACGTACGGTACTCAGAGTCCAAGCTCTCGCTCTATTTCTGACAAGAGACAAACAGGTTTGCATTTTGCATTAATGGTCCGGTCGCTTCAATGCGTCCAATATAGAAAGCCTCTGACTGTTGGCTGTAAGGCAAAAATTAGGAAATAAAAAGCACGATGGAATGGCGCCAGTCGTCAAATACAGTAGTATACTGCAAAAAATACAGTAAGTCTGTCTCTGTATGTGGTGTTTGACGTCACAGAAAATTCCCATGATGCAATGGGAATCAGTTATTTACTGTAAAGAGAAATAGCAGTGTAACACTGGATGATTTAAAGTAAATATCTGTAGAAAACGAGAAATTCCAGAAAAGTCTAACAGTGTAGATGGTTCTGTCCACTTTCTGCTCCAGAAACCGTTTGTCCAAGTGTGGATGGGTTTTGACTTGCACTATCTGTTAAAATGGATTTGTCCCTCGGTGGCCACAGGCTAGACTGACTCCCAAACAGCCGAAAATAAGAGAGAAGGCAGCTGTGTGAGAATTAATAAGCCTAATGTTGAGTGGCACAGCGTGGGTGCCTGAAGACGTGCAGCAACGGCCCGGTCCTAATGAAGCCCAACTGGGGCACGGCACCTTCTTCTCTTATCCTGACACTAAGCACAAAAGACAAACATCGTTCTGACAGAGAGCCATAACCTTAGAGAGAGAGAGAGAGAGCATAGGAACCTCACACAATAGTCATGCTATATCTATGGCAGGCATAGAAAGTGGAAGAGGTAAAGAAAGGAGGGAGGGACACTGAAGGTGTCTGACTCTAGGATACCTTCACAGCTGCGCTTCTAAATCGGGTCAACATCTAATGGGCAAATGCGTTTCCTCAGGTGACATGAGAGCATTGGGCTGTCTCGTTTTGTATTCTCTCCTGCTTTGGCCCTTTATTTTGAATGTCTCTTTTTATTCCATCACTTTAGACCATGAAATACTGTACATTATCATGGCTGTTTGAAATTTCTCAAATAATTCCCCACCCCCTCTTTTTCTGATTACAGAACTGCCTGTCATACTCCTTTAGATTAATGCATTGGTATGTCAAGGCATTTCTCCATTGTCCCTTTTCCTAGCAGGAAGCCCTTACTGTCCAAAAATTCTCTCCGATGGCTTTTGTGCTTCCATCTCTCCACATTGTTCTCTTATTGATCTACACATGGCATGTTATAAATCTGCCTTGAGTAAGAAGGCCAGCATTCCACAGTAAGTGCTGCACCTATGGAGATCTCTAAAATAGGACAACGGGAAGGGTGCTATCTGGCTATGACCTTTGTCTAAGTGTATAAAAAAACACTTACAACAAATGTAGAAGACCTCGTTCTTAGAATTTTAACTGCATTGTGTTGCTTGGCATTGAATGGAAATGCATCCATGTGTTACTGTACTCCCATGTGGCCAGTATCTGGACTGACTCCATCACTACTGCTTAATCAGTCTCTCTCACCTTTCTCATCCAGAGGATCGCGGGGTGTGTGTGTGTTTCAGCGGCACCTGCTCACAGGTGACGTGACTGTCAGTGACACCATCCGTGTCACAATGGCTGTGTCAGTGTGCGTGCGGACACCGCTGTTGTGTGTGGACGTGTGAGATCACCTGTTTGACAAGGCTTGTCAGTGTACATCCTGGCCCCATTCAGTCACTGTCAGGGTAGGGCACCTGCAGTTGCTGTCTCTTTTTATCAAAAGTGGTCTCGTATCCTGTGTCACAGACTGAGAATGACTAAACAAATAACACGGATTATTAACAACCCCACATATGTCGCTGTGAGGAACCAGGAACCGGGTTCGTTTTTAGGATAAACCCCACCAAAATTATTTTTAAATCTGAAATTTTCTCTTCCAGCCATTCAGTAAGTATAACAAATAATATATATATAAATTAAATAGTTTATTAAATAATAGTAGAATAAGTCTCTAATAAAAGTGGTAAGAGTATACTAGTATGCGGTTTAGAATTCAGAATGAAGTGAATGGCTGCATCTGAAATTGCATGTATACTATATAAACAGTATGTGACAAAAGAAGTATATCCAAATTCAGTACTCATAAAAGAGCTAACAAAAAGAACCCGGATGACCTACAGTCCTACTTCCAGAGAGATTCTGCAGTGTGCATACGATGGACACTTTACAATCCCATGACGCCATGAGAGATGATTTGTCAATGGCAGTGAAACAACATAATTGACACTGGTAGGTCACATGACAATGACAAAATGGTGAATGTATGCCTGGATTATATTTATACTACACACATTTATACTATGCAGAACATATGCGATTTCGTACGCAGCCAATAATTGCTCTGAACGAATCGGTTTAATGAATGAATGATTCAATGACTCACTTACTGCCACCTACTGGTCTAACTGTGTGCCCTGCAGAATTATGCAACTCTGCATAAGATAAATGTTGTGTAAATAAAACATCTCATTTTATGTTTAAATATTTAATTTATTCCACGAATCTAGTCCTGAGAAACTCACATGTTTTAACACATCTTATTGTGCTGTTTGTTCTTGTGTTCTAGCTCTGATTTGCTGTAGTATTTATTTGTAAATATCGTTTGTTTTGGGCATTTATTTTAAGTCGTTTATTGTTGCATTTGGTTTTACTGTAGTTCAAGCTGAGGGGATGTTTCAGGGTTTGATGTCTTCTCCATCGATTCTATGAAAATGTCGGGATTTTTACCTCCCCTTGTGGGAACACAAATTTAATGAGGCTGAATCTTGATGGGTTCCTCAAGGTTGAAATGGGGTAAATACATTTAATAAAACAGTTTTGCTTGAAACTTTTATAACCCTGAAAAATTCACATAAAAAATATAGATAGCCAAGATGAATAGAAAGATTTTTTTTTTCTCGAAACCCTTCTCCATTTGCAGCTGTTCCTCTGTCTGTGTTTTACAGGAGATTTTGTGTGCTTTTCTTTCTCAAAAGGCTGATACAGGCTGTCCTCTTGTACTCTGAGATTGTGGTTAGCCTGTGAGTGTGCGCATGAATGTGTGTGTGTGTTGAGATGGAGTCTAGATAGGGTAATGACTGCAGACAAGGTTTGGAGGCGACGGTGGAGTCATGGCAGGGCTGAATTGATGGGATTAAGAGATGTACCCCAGAGCTGGTCACACACAAGTGCGTTGAGGGCGGTTTAGATGTGGCCGGGCTCTCGGTGCAGTCTCGGGGATTGTCACAGACCGCAGAGAGGGCCAGACGATGATGATTTAGTGAGAAAGAGGGGTGTGCCATTGTCTCATGACTTCTGAGATGGACTTAAAACTCCATAGCCTTTTCGAAAATAGTGTTAAAGACATTGGCAGTGCATCCAAATTGACGTCTAATGGTCCAAATGTGTGACTGCATGCATGTTTGAACACTCGACCACGCATTTGTCTGTCTCTTGTCAAACCAAGACACTCGACCAAGCTTGAGCCGAGGTGTCGGGTGCCTGGAGGATCAGTGTCCTAGGACTAGCGGCAAGAGTTTGAAGCCAAGTGGTGGTGACAAAGAGAGGAGCCTGCAAGCTCCATCCCTCCATCCTGACGTGATGGAAAAGAACTGAGGCTCTCGCGCGGTCGGACACATTTTAAAAGCATATGCTGTGAGAGGCTACTGCTGAGGCCGCAGCTAAAGGCTGAGATGAAAAGGTTGAGACATGTGATTGATGACCCCCCGTTGGGCCGCACATCATTAGCTTGTACAATTAACTGCAGAGGGCGGGGGAGTAACTCGTGTTGAAGAGTCCTCTTCTGATCTTTTATCACTGCACACTGAACAAAAACAATGATTGGGGTCGCACAAGCATGTGACAGGCGAGATTTGAGTTCGCACGCACTCACAATGTCCTGAGTCACTCTCACTCACAGAAACAAGTGATTATGATCGGCTTCATAGGCTTTGTTTCTGGTGATTATACTAAAGGAGTTCTGTAGAGAAAGCATGAATGTTTGAGCAAAATATGTTCAACAAACGATGGCTACACTGAACTGATAAGAAATGAATGGATGAAATATGTACTTGTCCTGCTTTTTGACAATTTACATGTAATGGCATAGAAACAATATGGGATTTCTTCCCTCTCCTGCAATTGCAATGATACTGAAAAAAAGGCATTACTTTTATGGACCACTACTAATGAAGTGAGATACAGCCAGAATCAGACAACTGATATAAGAAATGGCCCTCTATTTCAGTATGTCCTCGTGTAACTCTCTACTCCTGTGGTTGACACATTTATTTGGGTGGTCTGTCAGAAATAAACTGAAAGGACAAACAGAGGTGTAAAACAGGTCAGAAGCTGACCACGATCACGTCTCGCAGCTCCATTTCCATTCATTTCTGTGGAAATGAATGGAAGCGGCACGGTGCAGCATTGTTCCTCTAATAGGAATTTCTCCATCCTTTTTCTTCCCTCTGGGTCTGGGTGTTTCCTCGATTGTAATTACCTTGCTGTTATAATTAAACCGACAATTTATTACCTATTAGCAAACAAGCTCCTTCTTCCTGTGCTGAGCTTAAGCAGTGGCCCAGTACTGTCAAAGATGCAGCTAGCACTGCATTACTCATCACACTGGTCCGAAGTGTGTTAGCCGCCCAGATGAGGAGAACCTGGGAGAAGGCAGGCCGGCCCACTTCATGACAATTACCCTATGAATCACAACGAGACAACAGCACAGGCCCTCGTAAGTCTCATATAAAAAATAAAACACATCGTATAATAACAATGGGATACTATGGGAACCAAATTAAACTCCCTCAAAATAAATATCTGAGAGTTAAAATATTAAAATAATCAAAGGAATACCTCATAAAAAGGTTATATAGGTTATGTAAATAACAAATAAAAATAAAAAGGGATTCAAGTAAAATACAGGTAAATGACAAAAAACACTTTAATTCAAATGTCCACTTTAGACTTTTTACTAACGATAAGTAGGCTAACTTTGTACCTGCATATTCAATTCAATTCATGTATATTTAAAGCTTTTTTTCCATAAAAAAAGTGTATGAGTGCATATTACAATTTAGAGTGATCTGTTATCAGGGGTAACTGTCTAAGTTATGTATTTCATAAATGTACATACAAAATCACAGTTAGCTAAAATGTCAGCTAACTCTCATTGGCAGTTGACTGTCTGCTTAAATATGAATCGGGTGTCTGGGTGTGTGAACGAACGAACGCACGGATGCATAGCCTAATGTTACAGACGAAACAGATTATAAAGGTTTTACTATAAAATAGACATCAAATAAGCATTAGTTAGACAGTTTCTGCTCATATGTTAAATATATAGTATGTTTTGTCAAAAATAAACCAATCAACTGTTATACAATGCAAGCTTTGAAATATGTATGATAAAATGCATTGGCCTACTTTAAAGATAATACTTTATATGGAAAAATAATTTTCTTTTCAAGATGTTTCCAACTCTAACTTTGAACCAATTCTACACAATTGCCCATATAACCTATTTGACCAGAATTTGTTTCCAGGTATGACTTAAAATGTTTTTTTGACTTTCATTTATATTTTGATGTGAATGATTAGGCGGGATGTTTTTCATTTGTGTTTTGTGGCCTTATTTCAGAAACTTTCATTTTTCGTTTTTTCAATAACCATGCATAAACAATATTTTCTCAAAAATACAAACATGTACATACATGTAGCTCACATATTATGGTAGCCCTCTTTCAGCTAAATATATTGTAATTTCACCTGTGCCATTAATAGGTTTATAAGCAACTGAAAAAAATCACAAATGTCAGGGCATCTCAAAACATCTCAAGGACCCCCAAAACACCCTAGGACCTCAGATGGTTAATTGCTACTGACACTTTAATTTGATGGTCACCCAACAACACAGTCTACTGACTAGACTTTGCAACTACATTACAACTTATTCTACTAACCCTAACCTAACAGTCTATTAATACTATAATGGAAGGGTGTAAAACTCAGTTCCTAGAGAACCACAGCCCTGAAGAGTTCAGTTGCAACCCTGCTCCAACACACATAGGCTGCATCTGAACGCTTAAAAAGCTGCCTTCAGAGGATGTAATCCAAGGTAGGAAGGCATCAAGGCATGTCCAAATCACTTCCTGTCTGCTGAGATACCTTCATCTTCGTCTCCTGAGATACCTTCATCTAATCGATTTTTGAAGGCAGCATAGATGTATCATTCGCTGCCTTTGATATCCCACAATCATGTGCTTTTCATAATGTGACAGCTATGAAAAAACAAAGATGACGTCTAAAAGTTGTGGGTTGTGTCACTTTGTGTTTAAATGTACATTTTTTGACCAATGTTTTCCACTTTTAATGTAATTTCAAGCCAGAAATTACTATTGTAGAAATTAAATATTTGTTATATTTACACCAAAGCTCGCTCTATTTTGCTCTTATTTACACCAAAGCTCGCTCTATTTTGCTCTTGAAGAATTAAAGTATTACGTTGCCACAGAAGCCTATTCGAAATCAGTTTTTGAGGTACCTTTGTACGCAAACCCTGCTTACAAATTGCCTACAGATTAGCTGGATCAAGTCTATTTAATTAGGGTTATAGCTAAACTCTTCAGGGTTTTGCACCCCTTCTCTAATGAGGGTTAGTTTACATGTAGTTGCAAAGTTACTTATAGTAGAATGTCTAAAGTGGACTATCAAAATAAAGTGTAACCAATAATAATAATAAGGAAGAGCAATGGTAAAATGTTGTACAGACCAAAGCTCAGTCAATTAAATCACTCCTAATAATCAGGAATGTTTGAGCTGGGATCATGATTGAGTGCGCTATATATTATCCAGTTCAATTAAAGCTGATCCAGGCCTGAGAAAGAGAAAGAGAGAGCGTATTGGATAGGGTGGAGTTTCTACTCTCCCCTCCTCCACCAGCCAATCTGAAAACCTACTTTTCTGTGCCATAACTGGGAGGATAGGCCAACAGTATCTAATAATAGGTATTGACTGGTTGAATGTAGGATGAATAGGGTTGGGTATTGGATCTCCATTGAGCCCCAGGTCACACAGCCAGCTACACTGAGAACACGTCTCATAGGGCCAAACAAAAAAAAAGAAGACATTTTAAACTTTCATGACTGCGAAGGAATCTGTGCTGTTTGGCCTTTTAAGGATTAACTCTTTGTTCTCAAAGTGCTGGACAATCAATAACTGAGAGAGAGAGAAAGAGACCACAGACATCTCTATTCCAAAAAACACACACATACTGCCCCATACCGTTTACTGGATACACATATCCAGTTTTACTGTGAGAATACAGTACGCACAAAGGTGAACAGTTGTCACTTTTGCATGTTTTATTTTAGCTCAAAGCCGGCATTTCATTCAATAAACACATGCTATCCAGTTTAACCAAGCGCTAAATGTGCTGAAATAGCGCTTGTGAGTGTTTAGGTCATTGTCATCCTTTGCAGCCTCATTTCTGTACTTTTATAGATTTTGTAGACAAACTCAGTTATTGTATCTTTTTAGCACTTTACATTTACAGCTTTCATTGCTGACATGCTCTTCGTGCTGCAAAATTGAAGTCGGAATGGACATGCTTGATAAAGCTGATGAATACAGATCAAATCCATCAATGACACATTTTTGGACTAAGCATTCTAATGAATGTCTAACCTCTTGCCATGAAAACTTTACATGACTGAAGTAATAAAGGTCTGAACTCCTGTTTTGAATTTGTCTGTTTTGATACCGTATGTATTCCTGAAACCAATTAAGAAATGATTTCTCCTTTTGAGTCAAATATTGAACTTTTGAAAGTGGAAAAGTGAAATTAAATGTAAACAAACGCTTTTTTTTTTTTTGACACTTTTTTGTGCTAAAAATGTTAAAGATCTTTCTGTATGTAATTATTTATTTATTTTTAAAAATATTTTATTTTATCAGATTTTTTTCCCAAATCAGAAATCAAGCAGAACAAGATGCTTCTGAGTCCCAGTGGTCTGTTTTGGGTGAGAATTGGGAGAATGGCTGATATGATCTCCCTGTGTTGTGAGGTCACGCAGATTATTACCACACAAATTGAACACTCTAAAATCATCTCTCAGGAACTCGCTCAGCTCCTGATTATCAGATTTAGCTTTAGCACATAGAGGGAGGGCAGAGAGGGGAGTAGAGAGAAATAAAGCATTCAAGGGTCCCGCTCCATGAGTGCCAGCTCGGCACACGCTTGTGTGCGTAATGAGTGTGACGTTTGTTATTTTGTGTATGTGTGTGTGTGTGTGTGTGTGTGTGTGTAGAGGCGAGGCCTGTGATCATGTGTACTGACAGTTTCCCCCACCCTCCTCACTCAGCTCAAGTATTGGTGAGAAAGAGTCTAATGAGAGGTTCACAGGCTGTGAACTGATGGCCCCTCTCCATCCACCTTCACACATATACACACACTAAACCTGAGCAGCTGGCGCCCACACCACTGGTTCAATGTCACATATCTTACTCTCGCTTTTCCACACTTTCATCTGCCTTGTGTGCCACCTGAGACTTCACACAGTAGACTATGTGGAGACAGAAGCTGGGCTAATGAGCATGGATATTCTCAAGCCCATTGCTCTGTTCTCTGCTGGGTGTGGAGTAGAAATGAGTATGTGTGTGCATGAAGAGTGGGGGCCTGTCCTCTGCTTTATTACAGGTGAGAATAGAGGGTCAAGAGGAGTTAATGTGCCAGTCTAGCACCAATGCTGCTTGGAGGAACAGGGCTGGGAACTTTCCTTCTCTGTGTGTGATAATGTGTGTTTTTTTTTTTAAAGTATCCTCACAGATTTAGTTTCATTGTTCAATACACATTTTTGTATTAAATCATTTGTATTGAACATCTACAAAATGTGTTTGTATTGTGTTTTGGGAAAACAAAAGATATGCTGTCTGAAACTGTCAGCAAGTGTTCAATTACTCAGCACTGTGATGGTGGCTGGGAGTTTATTCAACTAATGGCATTTTGTTGCACTTTTGTAAAACATTCAGTAAATACATTTTAGTATCACAAAATAAATGCTGTTGCTGTTCTTTTGAACTTTCTCTTCATCAAAGAATCCTTCCAAGGTACTATATGTATTTTTTAGCGCCCTCTATCGGTGGTGTTTCAGATTGCAACCAATTTTTACAAGAGCGCTCGTTTCTTGCGCGTGCTCGAACACGAGCGAACACTCATGGTAACGGCCACACTGAGACTTTCAACACACCGGAGAAAGCATCACACAGCATGTGTGTCACTGTGTTTGAAATTAACAGCTAAATACTGTATTGTCAACTACAGTATAAAACTTTAATTTAACAGCTATATGCTCTAATACAGTATGATGCTGTTACAGTATGATGCTGGTTACCACAGCTGCCTGTAGTTTACCGTTTTTTTTTACAGGATTATTTTTTACAGTGTGTTGTTGTAGTTTACTTTGCTATTTCATTACAGTTTACCATTATTTAGTCGATCCGATTCACGTTTGGCCTGCCTTTTTGTCAGCAGATACATTTTTGTTTTGCTTTATTTTTTTATATTTATGTGGAGTTTGTGTCGGAGTGTGTGTTGTGCTGGAGGCAGGTTGTTTTGGGGTTTTATCAGACTCCCATGTCGTTAGCTGCAGTGCCGTCGCATAGACTGTATATAAAAAGGAGAGAGGCTTGGGAGCAAGCAGGTTAAATGCCATTAATAGTGTAAATTATATAACTAATTAATATGAATTGTGTACATTTTCAGATCTTAAAATATTAACATTTAAATTTTAGAAATTCGATCTTAACAAAAAATGAAATAAACACTTTTGTTTATGTTAAAACACTCTAGTATGTTAAAACACTGTTGTTGTGATAAGTTAAACTAGTTAGTGTGTTTTCGGTAACACATTGCAATAAGGTTCATTAATTAACATTATTTAACTAAAACATGAACTAATGAAAAGTTGAAGATTGACCCAGCTATACTATACAAAATTTACACATTTTTTTCTCTCACACACAGATATATATATATATATATATATATATATATATATATTACAGAAGGGCGAAGTGTGCCCAGAGTTGACACATGGGCTTGCTAAGGGCTCTGAGACTTCGGGTCAACCATGTGTGAGTGTGTTCATGCATCTGTGAGTGTGTGTGTATGTGTGCGTATGAGTGCCTTCAGGTGCAAAGTGTGTGATACGCTGTTCTCCAGCTGTAGCAGATGTGAAAAGGAAGCCCGCACAGGGGACACAGGGCCACAGGGTCGCCAGAGAAACGACCACAGCTGTGGCCCTCTCTCACACACTCAAAAGCATGCACACTTTCTCGACCTATCTCTCAAAGATTCAAGTTTCATTTCGATATACTTCTGACCAGAGACATTTTATTTCTAGTTCAAGTCCAGGGCCTTTTTCTTCCCCTTTTTTGACTGATAGGACATAAATGGCTGATATTGATTTTATCGACCAATACTGATAGTTGCCCAATGCATTGGTGCATCATATATATCACAATTTAATATCAAATCCAGTTTTGCTTCTGTTAATTTGTGTAATTCAGTACACCTTTCCATCGCTCTCATTTTCTCTTCTTTCAAGTGTGAAATTGCTGTGAAGGGCCAGTATTGGCTTATTTCTTCTAGTAAGCCATGGGTCAGTTGCAAAGACAACAGTTCAAGTGCAGACAACATTAATACAGAGGAGCATGTGTGCAAAACATTAGCCTTGAAATCTTAGCCCATAAATTAAATGTGTTTTACTTGGATAAAACACTGGGTTCTAAAACTGGCTTTAGAAAAATACACTAGTTTCTAGAAAAGTGCTTTTGTCTTCTGTCTCCTTATGTCTTTCATTTGCATCTTTACGAGCAAGAAATGATCTGAGGGAAGACATATGGGCTGATCATAAATGGGCATGTGTGTTTTAGCAGTCAAGAAAGTGTGTGTGATGGAAAATGTGCAGAATGACTATTTACAATTTACTTCATTTACATAGGTATTCGAATTAGCATAGTTGGGTACGCTGCTGGTCGCTACGCCCCAAACACGGATCTATCCATCCACTCATGCTACGTGACTGTATAACCCAATAAGCGTAATCCTGACAATGAACTGTGCTAATCACATTTAATATGCAAATGAGATTATCTAAACTTTGGTAAACATTGGCTAATGTTGCAAAACAGGAGATTTTTGGGGTGGGGGTTGCTGGGAAACAAATGCGGTAAATCACTACTTCCCTCCTGTTATTTGCTTTATTTGTTTACTGGGCTTCTAACGTATAAACAGAACAAACTCATTTTAGGGATTGTGGCGCTTTAGGGACGTGTGTGAGGTGGCCAGAGCCTCTGTGTGGCTGGATGCAAAAAAATGGTGGCAAAGCAATTAAATTCTCATTTAGCTCGAGCGATTAAAACAGACACACATACAAATCATATTATGCTCATCTGGACGTGAAGGCGTATTGTGGAACAGCCTGCTGAGAGCAGTTCCTTTTCAGTTTCTTTTCGGAGAGATTCATTTTGCTGTGATGTGGCTGGTTAACATCAATATCACTGCTACATCAATGTGTATATATTTAAACGATACATATTTAATATTGAGTAAAGTGCAATTTAGACACCATATTGCTGCTACCTTGTCTGCGGCAGTGGAGATAGTTTCAAAATAAACCCATATTAAAATCAAATACATCTCCGCACAATGCACAAATTTCTGAATTAATCAGTGTTGTTGAACAAATCTGTTGAGTAAATGATTGCTGGCTACTTCCGAAATCCCGTACTCTCAAAGTAGAATTTATTTTGAATTAAAAATTTACTTTGTGTCTGCTAGAAAAGTATGTTCTGTAATGTACAATATGTAATCTAAATTTAATTTTCCATGTTGTCATTTTCATGCTGTGACCTAAGCATCAGTTGCATCGCTTTACTTCCATTTACAAATCATCCCCCATGGCCTCATGGGATAGTTAAGTGTC
Source organism: Pimephales promelas (assembly GCF_016745375.1). The sequence goes on along the minus strand of NW_024121177.1, from coordinate 15,618,377 downwards.
CATCATATCCACATTTCAGAATCAATCCGGAAGTATAGTGTCAACCGGATATACTACACTTTTCACATACTGTTTGTTGGTCTTCTTTCCTGCCTGTATGTGATTTCTAATGCAGCCAATGATTCACCTATAGTCACTTGTTTAATTTCTGAATGATTCAGTTCAATGATTCATATAGACAATCACTTTTCACCACCTTCTTGCATATTGATGCCGTTATAGGTTAAAATTTACAGTATGTTACTTTTTTGCATAGGTGCTTGCAACGACACATTATAGTTATTAATTAAAATTGTCCTTTTAAGCATTACTCTGTAAATACATTACTGAAGCTCCAGTTCAGGGTTTCAGCTGCCATTCAGGAGGGAACTGCAGGGGGTTTTATGAGTTGATGAATAGCCAAAAATTAAATCATAAAAAATATTAAAATTGACATATAATTTTAACATTTTCAAAAAAGAAAATTAAAACATGTTTAACGTTTTTGATTCTGTCTTTTGTTTTTGATTTCTGACTTTTTTGGCCCTTTCTCCTTTACGCCTATCCATTACCTGCAGGTGCGCGAGGGTAATTGTGAATTAAATATTTTTAAAAAAAATTAAAATATAATTGATTTATTTTTCTTGCTCTCCTCTCTCTCCCTCTCTTTTTTAATGTCATGTTTTTAAACTAAGAACATGATTTGCACCATATCATTTTTTGATGAGACCCCCAGAAGCATAGCTTTAATAAAAAATAAAAAGTCAGAGAAACAGTATTTGGGATGACTACACCAGCACTAGACTTTCCAAGAGCTTTAGGCAGACACATGGAGCTTTTCTGATTTTCCTGTTCTTTTTTACCCTCTCTCTTTCTCTTCGCTACACATCTGGTGATTCCGCTGACAAGCTCTTGAACTGTTGACAATAAGTTGATGGGCTAAAGCCCCCCAATAAACATCTCTGGTGCCACCTCGGCCCAGCTGCTAGTGTTTAGGGCTGAGTTGAAAGTGGCCGAGTAGCGAGGCCTGAGTGTCATTAGGCACTCTGTTTATGTCTGCATGCATGTGGCCTGGCCAGAGATTCGACACTTTTCATCACATTCTTGGGTTGCCTGCGCAGGAATCCAGTTGCAAAACACATAAAAATAAAAGAGAGACCATGAGTGGGCCGCAGAGCAAACCGAAGGCTATTCAAAGCTGCAATAGTGCAATGTCCTTTGTATCATGCTACATGTCTAGAAAGCATTTTTGTGTGTTTTAAGGTGTATTTTTTAAGACAGAATGATTGGAAGGCACTTGCTTGCCTATTTGGTGCTGTTGAACAATCTTAGGAGATAGACAGGTAAAGATAAGGGATATTGGTTTATAAAATAACTACTACTACTACTATATCACACATA
>NW_024121177.1:15456997-15611997 GCF_016745375.1 Pimephales promelas | reverse complement strand
GTGGTTGTATTTCCTCCAGAGGAAGCCTTTGTGCTGCATTGTACGCTAACAAAGAAACAAAGAGCGATATCTCATAAAACATAACAGAATTACAGCCTGAATGAACACGCACACGAACACACACGCAATCATACATAAATATGAGCCACACTCATTCTCTCCCTGGGTTTTGCACTCATGCTGGGGCTTTATAGAGAGACATGAGTAAAACCAAATCAATACAGAAGGCCATACTGATGAAAAATGAATCTGAGAGTGATTATATCTGTAAACAGTGATCAATATGGAAGCTGTTGCGCAAAGTGCAAGATAACAACCAGCCCGATAAATTCTCCATCCCTTCACTGTCCTTCACTGGAGCTTAATAGCATCAGTATGCAATTGCAGCGCCAAAATCATTTTCAACAATATGTTTTACAATCACTGTCACAGATTGAAAGCAGCTCACTCGTTTTGCGTTTGAGGAAGCGCGTGGTCACCAAAGGCAGATCGTCGTTTATATGATCTGTTGTCATTTCTGGCAAACGGTCATCGTCTGACTCGCTCGTCTCTATCTCTCCTCCGTTTCTCTCTCAGCCTGTCTGCCGTGCTGTGATTCGGGTGAGGATGGTGGACTCGTGACAGATCAGGGCATTCAGGCTGGTGACATTCCTCCTGGCGAGCAGATCCATCCTGGGCAGGGGTTGAAAAATGCCGCGGCGCGCTGCTGCTCAGCTGCAGATGAATGGAGCTATCTGTCTTGTCACGAGGGGTCGGCGGGAGAGGTTACAGCCCAACTGTACCTGGTCTCTGGTGCTGACGCCTGCACGCCGCTTTCCTTTAGAAACCGAGAGGGGAGGGAGAGAGAAACGAATCCTGCCCCATCAAGCACTTCTTCAGTCCCTCAGAGCTCATCTCACTTCCCATCATCCTGCAGTCCTGCTGCCCTGAGCGCAGGCTTTGACACATCTATATGTTTTTCCTTCTGACCTTTCAACGTCCTTTCTGTCAGCGCCTGTAAACCATAAGCTGATGTATGAGGGCAATTTTTAGCGGTGCCACTTGTATCTGAGTGATTGCGCAAACTTTACATTTGGGGGGCCTGCCATCCTGCCACCTCCTCAACATCTCTTTATTTGCTTTGCTTGAGATTGAGGCAGAGAAACTGAGGGGAAGGAATAAAAAAGCGGGGAGGGGAGGGGACGGGGGAGTCCATTCTCAACAACCTCCAGGCAACAGGCCTGCACTTTATCAGTCTAGCTAGCTGAGCCCCTCAGGCCGGTTCAAATAGACCAATTTCAAATACTTGAACAAACAAACTCCTGTACAAAGAAACCAGAGAAATGGTCAACTTTCATTGGGATACTGATCCCATATGTTAATATCTAATAATGCTTCTAACCCAGGGGTTTTCAAACATAGGCCAGAAGGGGTTACCAACAATGTATATCTTTTTTTTTTTTTTACAATTTAACATTTTTAGATATTTAATTTTATTTAAAACATAGTAAAAATCAATCAACCAATCAAAAAAGTAAAAAGATTGTACATATTGTTTTGGGATGTCAAATGTAACATGTAACGGGAGCAGTTTTTTCAAGTAAAATTCTAAAAGTCAGGCACAAGTAGGGTGAAATAAGATGCTGTTTCTATTTTTAATAAATGAATAATTTACAAATTTTAGATAATATTTTAATAATTTGCTTTAGCACAATGACAAGGGAACAATTTGTCTTTATTATATCACATTTCATTTGTTGTCTTATGCAGTGTAAATGTAATTAGAGTATCTTCTGAAGGGAGTTCTTTACAAGGTGATAATCATATTTGTTTGTCCTTGGTATGTTTAAAAACCTGCTTCAATCTGATTGAGCATCTGTAATATGTTTTCTTTTGCTATAGTATAGTTCTCTTGTTTGAGCATAATGTCTACTATAGCTTCATGAGATACACTGTAATATATATATATATATATATATATATATATATATATATATATAAAAATTGTAAATAAAACAAAGATTATTACAGTTTAACCCTTAAATGCATGAATGTTATTATTACATATTCGGGTCTTCAGCGACCCGGATATATATCTAACATGGATGGATAACATAAAGCCTGTCGTGATAATATTATAACATTTTCTTGACATTAGAGTAACAATTACACAAGAACAAAATAAAGCTTATTTTGTTGCCCTTTTAGAGCTTAGAAAGGTTCAGTTTGAGCAGATGTTTTGTACCATCATCACTGTCCCAATTTCCCAGTACATTCAGTATTTGGCTCATATTCGCCATCTCAAACATATTCTCAGAACTATCATTTTCAAAATGATATTTTTCAAAGTGATATTTTGATATTGAAAAATCAAACAGACAGCTTCTTCACCAGATCCACCATCAAGCGACAGTGACACTAATATTTGATAGTGTTCAGTACTTGCTCTGCAGTAAATTGCTGAGCCATTTCAAGTTTTACTGATGATACTTTCTATTCTGCAGTAACTTTAAGTGAAACGTCACTTCATCTTTGTGTATCAGACATTGCCACCTTATGTAATTTAGTCATCAAAGATTAAATTATTGTTGTGCAGGAAAAATATACATGTATACTTATACTGTTACACACCTCGGGTCATTAGCAACCCTAATTTTTACAAAAAATGAAAGGCAAAACAGGCATTCTTTTTATATATATATATATATATATATATATATATATATATATTATTTATTTATTTATTTATTTATTTTTTATTGTTTATAATGCATTGGCTGAGGAATGCTAAGAATTTTGATGTCTAACTTTAAAAAATGAATGAGGATGAGGGTTATAATTGATGTCCTGGGTCACTAAACACTTAAGGTAGATTAAGAAAATACTACAAATATTATTTCAGTCATTCTAATTCAAAACGTCTTGATTTATTCATTGTGATACTTGAAGAATCTTTCAAATTATTTGTAAAATTTACCTTTTTTCAGTGAAATATTCTAATTCTTATTGCATTCTCCCAGCAGCATCAACCATAAACCAAAAAATAATAGCTGATGCTGTGTCCGCTGCAGAAAACATGTGTGCACAAGCTTTGCAGTGTCCTATTGTTCTCCGTGTTTGCCACTTTGAACACTTTCTGATGACATCTGTTTACTGTCACATCCTGAACACTTAGGTCAGCTGCCTCTCGACTCTTCTCATCACAAACTCTGACAGCCTAACAAAGCAGTCATTAGACAGCCTCTTAGACACAGCTAGCAAACTCTCTTTACTTTAGGGAAAACTAGCATAATAAAATAAGAAGCTGCGGCCAAAACAAACACACACAAAAAACAAAACCTCATTCATCTCTTTTTTTAGAATTTCTTTCTTTCTAACCCTCCCCTTGTTCTTGGTCTCCATATTTATAATGTAGCATTATGACATTTTAATTTGTGCAACTTGAAAATAGCACTTTCAGTGGTATGAATATGGAGTGCCACTCCTGTGAGAAAAGCCTTTATATTTTAGGTTAAAACTAATACAAACAAAACTGGAATTATTAATTATTTTAAAAAAATGGAATGAGAGAAAGGCAAAATCCCTACATTTCAATATCATTTGCATTGCGATTTCGACTCAGATTTTCGCCAACTTGACTGTTTTCCCTCCTCCTGCGTTCTCTCTAATATCTTGCAGGATCAAAGGCTTTCATTAGGTTTAACTCCTCCAAGCATTGTTTGCCTCCTAGGACTACAACACACAAGTTCCCTCAGTGTGCTAGATTCAGAAGAATAGAAAATTAGTTATTCCTGGACTAATCTGACATCAAACAGTGGAGAGTAGATAAAAGTGACAATGGTGACTGGGGAAGATTGTCCATATACATTTCCAAAGGCACCCAGAGCAGTGAAGCTCTCACACCTGAAACACAACCTTTGCATGAGAATGATGGCTAATAATAATAATAACTATTATTATTTATCATCATTATGAATGATAATTATTATTATTGTTGTAGTTGTTGTTATTGTGTGACTTCAAGTGACTTACTTTATCAGGCATTTGGGATTTGATTAGTGATAAATGCGAGTGGTTTGCTGTACAACAGATGATTTAAAGTTGTTGTTCATTGTTGTTATTTTATGTTTGTATGAGTTATAAGCACTTTGGTCCTTTTTTATGGTTTTGAAAGTGCTTTACAAATAACATTTGAGTGTAGTTGTTGTTTTATTGTTATTGATAATATAAAACATTACTGATAAATAAATAATATCAATAATAATTATTATTATTTATTACTCAAATTAATCTTGACAAACCCTACTAGTAATCATCCTCATTACATTTTTTTTTAATAATGTTAAATAGTCATATATGCAGTCAAAGAAATACCTCACATTTACTTTTTATTTCTATCTTTTTTTTTTTTTTTTATCAAATCCCTGCCAACTCCCAGAGAGTAATGAATTAAGATATCTTATATGTCTAGAATATACTGTGGATATCTCTGTGGAATCACACCTTTATTACAGATGGCTGGATGAAATCTTCATCCAGCTCCCTTCATTCAGTTAGCTGCCCTTCTTACAGTCCTATAAAATAATTACATCCTAGAATTACAGGTTTTTAATCTAAGGCATATGCAATTACTCATTGAGATAAATTGTCTTAATATGATCTGTCTGCTTTAAATAACTTGGTTTACATTGTTGATTGTATGATTGTGGTCCTGGTATTATAGGTTATGGGGACAAAATGTCCCCACAAAGACAGAAATACCAGTAATTTTTGACCTTGTAATTTATTTATTTATTTATTTGGTCCCCATGAGTAAAAGAACTTATAAATCATATAATTACGTTTTTTTTTTTTTTGAAAATGTAAAAATGCTTTATGGGTAAAATACACAGTTTTTAAGACCAGGTCTCCTTCAAACTCACCTCAGCTTTTACCTTCCTCTAAGCAACACACACAAAACTTCTATCATAAGGTGTACACACGCACACACATACACACACACACATGCATGCATTTCTGTAAAGAGAAGCATTTCATCTGTATCTGACTCTGAGAAGTGAAGTGTGCAGATTATTATTTTCTATACCTTGTAAAATGAGTGACGGATCATGGATAAAAAGCTGAATGAGTTCAAATGAGCAGTCAGAGAAATAATTACCTGAATTCTCATAGTGTAATTTTCTGTAATCGTCAATAATACGAGATCTCTAGAGCCCTACTGCTAGGCTAGACTAAATAATTGTGATTTGATTCAGTGTCACTTCCTGTAGATATAGATCTTTCTCTTTAAGAGGCCAGTGCCTGACAAAAAGCTTAAAGATTAATTTGCATAATGAAGTTTGACAGGAAAATGATTTAATTACAGAATTTTTGAACTGCTTCCCTCAATCTCCCTCACTCTCATTCATAATCAGATTTATACACACACATACAAAAACAATTAACAGATGGTATCACAGACAAAATTGTGAATGTACTCCTGTTAACCTCCACTAGCCTTTCTGCTGTTCTGAAACCACCAATGTATATTTATATATTCTTTTTATTTTCATATTTTAGATATGTATGTGTGCAGGATCCAAAATTAACTGTCGCTGAGATCCAAATGCAAGAAAATTGGCTCGTACGAGTATTTTTACAAAGCAACTGCAAATTAAACTGTGTCAATGATATATCATGTCTCTTATCAAAGATCTTTGGGTTTTCCAACACCCTTAAAGAAGACAATTTACCATCAGATTAAGTTGTGACACATGTAGAATGGTTCTCACTTTAATAAAAGTTCATGCATGCAAAATACCCTAATGTTACATAGTAAAATTGTTTATGGCCTGTACATATTCTCAATCCATCACCATTTGAAGGGTTGGCCAAAAGTGAACTTTGGTCCCTATACAGTATGTTTTGCGGCACAAAGAGCTTGAGATAGTAGAGATCAGACGATATGGAGAACAGTGGGGTGAATGGAGGTGTGGATGGGTGTAGAGGGGAGGGCACGGGGGCAGAACAGTCATCAGATGAGGAAGATGACGGGCCGCATCCCCACGAGCTGCCAGATGGCACGGGATCAAAACCTCCAGAGGGGAGTAACAAACACAAATATTTGTTCGCATGCTGCTCCGAAACAGAAACGCATGTAGACGAGCATACAAAAATACACACATGTGCACAGGCAAAAGCCATATTTCCCTTGTGTCCACCGCAGTATCTTCTCTCCTTCATTGTAGACAACCTCCGGGTTTTGTATCTGTCTAAGGTCATATTTCCCCCTTTCATCTTTATATCACTTCTTTAGGATGTTTACCATAACCAACCCCCCCAGTTCTAAGGAGTCACTCAAATCGTGTGTATAAATAAGTCTCGAACATATAAACGGACTTACAGTTACCTCATTTCCTATACAGTTCACATCTCAAGGCCATATGAGTCACTTTCATAGTTTGACACATTTGCATATTCAAAGTTCAGCTGGAGGGATTGGTCATTCCCTAAGAGACGCATAAGAATAACGTTTATGAATACGAATTACGTTGATTTTGTTTGTGTCTCATCAATGCAGACACCTTTGGTTCAAAGACACTGGTCCGTGCGTCTTCAGGGGTGCAGATTCGACGATTTCCTCTTTCCTGCAGAAACCTGTCCCGGGCCTGTGATAAGTTGGACAGACATTCATGGGAGATTACCAGTCGGGCCTGCCAAGTGCCGCGGCAGCACCCGTAATAGATACGCTTCGGCTCTAAATCCTAAAAGGCCCCGCTACATCTGTCAAGCACGCCCTGAGAAGTCTCCCCCAGTTCAGATGTTATCACCACTATGCCTGCATCAAAAGATTTAGTGTCCACCCTGGAGGATGGTTATGTAGCACAGTTTGCAGGGCAACACAACAAGTCGGCCAGACCTGGGGGCGAGTGGGAAAGGAGGGTGGGTTGAAGAAGAAAGATAACCTGGAGATAGCACACACAAACACACACACACAAAAAAAGCCTGCTTGAGGAAACGGTGGCGGCATACAGTACTCCCCCCTTTGCCCTCATCTGTCCAACTGCCTCCTTTTCTCCACCACCACCAGGAAGAGAGAGAAGCAGGGTCCACTAGACCAGCGAGAGACATAAAACAGCAGAATAGAGGTAGCGCGGGAGTGGAAGAGAGAGATAAGGAGAAGAAAAAGGGAGGAATAGAGACAGAGAGATAACAGAGTTTGCCTCTGTGTGAGTCTGTAAGTGCCAGATAGAGCAGGCGATAGTGTGTGTGTGCGATAGCGTGTGAGATGGCAGCTCTCTTTCCCCCCTTTTCTTGGACTCCAGCTTGACTTTAATCTGTAGCCTTACCAGATCATTACAGGGCTACTAGGCCTCTGGGAGCTCGGGGAAAAAACTGACACGAGCTGTCTTCTCCTCTCCCCAGCACTGCTTCATCTGGGCTCTATTAAAAAATTTAAAGAGCCTCCAGCAGGTTCTTAGCCCTGAAAATGGACAGTATCCAAGGAAGAACGCAAGGGGGAGCGAAGCCGAAGGGGGGGGGGGCTCGAGAGTCAGGCTGGGGCCCGAGCGAGCACGAGCCCAGACAGGGGGAAGGCCCGGCGCGGCTCCCGCTCGTCCCGTCTGCTCCGCGCCGCCGTACGAAAACGTGATTATATTATTATTTCAGGGTCTGCTCCTCGGCACACGGACCGAGGCGAAGGGGAGGGGGTTGAACGGCGAGGCATTTAGGGGATTAGGATACGCACCATCCCCACGGGTCAGCTGCTAATCAGAACCCTCACGAGATTTCACCAAGATTTTATCCTTATGAATAATTTCACCAAAGGCAGGGAAAACGGGCACATTATTTAGAGAGGGAGAGAGTCTTTTGATGTATTTTTCCCTGAATAAGCACGGGTACTCGAGGATTTCTAGCCCTTCAGAGCAACAGGGACTGGCTTATTAAATGCTCCTGCCGCAATGCCTGCGAGCTAGCCGAGATTAATATCAGCGTAACCTGTTACTTAATTCATTATGGGGATACAGGCTAATTTGATTTGATATTATTTTAATAAAGTTCTGTGATATATAAGATTGTTTCAGGCTATCAAAATAATTTTCCAGTTATTACAGTTATTCAACCAAGTCCTTTGATAGCAGCAGTTGGTCCTGGCCTGTCCTGAATACATTAAGCCTTGAATGATTCATCGCTGCTCAGAAATGTTAAGCTGGAGGAGCGATGTGTTGTGCTGATGTTTTCCGCCGCTCTTTACAGGGGCGGGGGAAATGAGAAAGAAAGAGGTATAGGGTAGAGAGAGAGAGAGAGAGAGAGTGGGGGAATGAAGAGGAAAATATTTCCACATGCACCGGGCTTGTACGTGTCATCAACGTGTCTCGTTTTTAAAGGCTAATCTCTCATAAGACAGCGCTATGGATGCCTGAAAAAAAAAAAAAAAAAAACGGTTCTTTTTCTCCCCCTTTTACGCATCGTTCATTATTAAAGGTCTCTGTCGTGTATCGTTGTAGCCGTGGCGCTAAGACCGGATGAGCCGCGACCAACACGTGCTGTAGAAAATGTGTCTCCTCCATGCGGGGGGCTTGTAAATTGATGCCATATAATCGCTCAGTCTGCAACGCTATATGTTAATTCAGTGAGTCATGCTGACTGCAGGCTTTTAAAATATGAAATGCTTGGTATGCTATTAAGATTTCCATTAAAAAAAAAATGTGAGTGTAGAGGGGACAGCCTCACACAATACTTGTTTTCTCGGTAACACTGTAATTTACAGTGTCATTTTCAGTTATATTACATAATTACTGTAATAATATTAATAACAACGATAAACACAATTATTCGTATTATACTATAATTAGTAGTAGTAAGAGTATGTTCATACAAACAATAAACAATAATAACAAATTTTGCATTTGTTTATGTTTATGTTTTAAGCACCAGTTTTTAAAATGGCTTGTTGCTTTAATAAATTGATTATTAATTTTCTGACAGATTTCAATCTATATATATAAAAAAAAAAACAGGAGTGAGTGTGTTAAATATGCAGTCAGCTGAGATCATTTGTTGGAAAGAGAAAAAAAAAACCTCTTTGTTTCTTAACTTTATCATAGAGGATTAGACATAGATTCATTTGCATAGTTGTGAAGTAAGGCTAAACGATTTGGGCTTTTTTTTTCCACATTTACAGTAATTTGGTTAAATGAAGTTTTATGTAAACAAAGTTCGGGAGGAGCATGTTCAGGTAATCAACCAATCAACTCAAAGGAAGCCGGTATAAATAAAGCTTCTCTCACCTCATGTCTCACGACAAGTCTCTCAGCATTTGACTCCGCCCTCGTGCCGTCATGTCTGAGTTAGAGCTTTTCCCTTCCGATGACGATTCTCTCGTCGCTGATGAAACTCCATCGCAATCCGCAGATCGTTCCATCTCCAGCCTCCTAAAACCGGGGACGCCAGCTTCCGCGATCCTCTCCGTGCACGCCAAGATGCCGAGGACTCCCCTCACCACCGCCGGCGAGAACCCCACCATCTTCCTCCGCGTCTTCGCACTTTTTGACCCACCCAAACATACCTCCCATAAGGAAGTGGATCGTTAAAGCGCCGAGTCGAGGCCTTATTTATTTCCGACGTTAACTTTTCTCGCAGATCGAAAAAGTAGATTTATATAACTGCCGGACCCAGATCGCTCGCCCTTCAGCGTCTCCACCTTCAGTGCCGGGCTCCGCCCACGCGCCACGTCGCCGCAGACCTTCCGCTAGCCTGGGCCGCGCCCCAGACCCAGTCGCGGAAGGGTTTTTCTTTTTCTTCCAGGTCAAATCTCCTCCCCAGCCCCTCCCACCGTGGCACCGTTAGCTCCAGATCTCTGCAACATCAACATCACATCAGCTCCGCAAATGCTTCCTCTCCCTCCCCATGTCGTAATCCAATCGCCAGGTGGATTGCGGCGATATATCCATCACCTTAAAAAACAACACGCAGGTTTTCATCTCGCACATGTCGTTAGCCGAATTTCGTATTTCCTTTAACCATTATACCGAAGTCACATGCTCTGTTTTTCCCATAGACGGTGCGAGCTCAACTATTACATTTCTATCATAGCGGAGCTCGCGCTGTCGTTTGGGGGTAGTAATTTTTCACTTATCACAAATTATTTTCTGCTAAATGTGCCGTCCATATTTATCAATGGAATCAGTGTCCTTACTGGGAAGCGTTGGACTCTGATCTCCATAATCGCGTGTTTTTCGGGTGCCGAAACATCTCTTGTGTTATTAGCAGGTCCGTAAACCATGCCACCACGGCATGTCCGCAAATTAATCCCTCGATTCCTCCCGGCCCAGCACAGATCCTCGTCAAATCCACAGGCCATGTCCCACGACCAGCAAAAGAGGACCTCTCTTCCGGTGGCGACTTTCCGAACAGAGCCACAAACATCGTGTCCAACAGGCAAATCTGTAACTAGTCAAACGAGGGTAAATGCCAAAGACAACGCCATCGTTATCTCCACATTCGTAATTATTGTGGCGGTGCCCACGCCCGTGTTGTATGTCATGTATAAAAAGCTGTAAAGGTGAGAACTATCTCTCATCTCCAGTGAATATCTCCCGTCTGGCTGGAAATTATTCCATCACCCAGTCGTCAACTTTATAAATTACCTGCTGTCCGGTCTCAGCCAAAGTTTTAAACCTGGCGTAGAACGCCAGCCTGCGAAAAACATCATCTTCAATAATCTTTAGTCTTCAATCTTCAATAATCCTCCATGCAGAGCCTGAAGGGGTAGACGGTCAAAAAAGAAATAGTATTAGGTTCTATGATCGGTCCGTTCGAGGCCCCCCCCCCCCCCCGTTCGACAAATTTCGCATTAGGCCCATAGGCGTGGCTACAAAAAATTTTCAGGAAAAAAGCGCTCGATAATCGACCTCACAGCTCCTCACAACTCTCCACATCCAAGCATCAACAGTCTCATTCCCCTCGAAGAGTATTCAATTAAAATATCACGACATTGACCAAGCTATATCCATGATCAAAACAGCAGGTCGCGGCACGTGGATGGCGAAAGTAGATATCACTTCTCCTTTGAAAGTAATGCCCATCCACCCAGATTAGTGGCATTTATTCGGCGTGATCTGGCGAGGGAAATTTTTATTTTTTCTGTACGTCTAACATTTTTTGCCTAACGTTTACTATTTAGAAGAAAACTCAGAACGAATAGCTACGGGCATACGTCCATCTCGCGAATATGGACATATTCACGCCACATTCACCTATCAGCCGCTATTCCATGGCCAGAGCACAGAGGTCGAAATAATGACTCACCGCACTCCCATAAAACATAAAACGCTTTAGAAATATATCATGACATGCAAACAAAAAATATATTTATTGTGGCTACACTTTAAAAATGGTTTACCTGGTTTTAATAAAAAATTCCCCATGAGCGGGCCCCTATTGGCCGGGCTCACACGTACGTGCATACTCTGCATGCCCAGAAGCTACGCCACTGCGTTGGATCCTTTCCAACAACCATGCAATTCCTCACCTTCTCCATCTGCTCGATGATTTCATAATCATTTCACCTCACGACGCCTTCCCCGCGGCTCACCTCGTCAGGGTGCAAAAAGGCTTCACCGAGCTATATTAGCTCAGGAAAAAATCAAACTTTTTAGCGCCGCCAATCTTACGGACGCTCAAAGCGTTCCGAACGCGAACTCCTCTCGCTGCTTGGCCGCTTATATGCAATGCGCATCATCCCGCAAGGCCGCCCGTTCATCGCGCATCCCCTCGCCCTCTTGTCATCAGTTCACGCGCTGGAAGATCAAATCATCCTATCTTGTGAGTGCAAAAAGGAGCTAAAATTATGGATCACTTTCCTTAATCAAACTGTTCACAGATGCAGCTCCCTCAGTCGGTTTCGGAGGTTATTACCAAGGTCGCTGGTTCGCATCTCCCTGGCCCCCCCAGCTGCTAGACACTCCCAAGTCCTCAGCCTCCTCGGCCCTTTTTGAGCTTTACCCGATCGTCGTCGCAGCTTCCCTATGGGGGAAAAGAATGATCATCTAAAGCTTCCAAATTCATTGCGACAACGAAGCAACCATACATTGCATCAATAAAGGTCGTTCTCGCTCACCTGTAATAATGCCACTCCTCAGACGCCTCATCCGGTTCTCCGCGTGCGATCAGTTCATTATTAATGAAAAACGCGTCACAGGTGTTCTCAACAAAATCGCTGACTCTCTCTCCCATTTCTATTTTCAGAGATTCAGGATGCTGGCACCAGAAGCAGACCCCGTTCCAACCCCAGTACCTCCTTATTCTCTACTAATCTTCCCATAAACCATCCGTTGAAATTCCCTTCTGGTCACGTCCATCGTTTCTATCCTGCAAGCAGTTTCTCCCAGAACAACCCAATCATACTACACCACGTGGAAATTTTTCAAATTATTTCACCTCTCGCATTACCTGCCGTTTCCCGATTTTTCTCTTCTAACCTTTACTTCCTTCTTATTTCACCTCAACCAAGTTAAAGGACTCCAAGCCGGATCCATAAAAAGCTATTTAAGCGGCATTCAATTCTTTCACAAACTAACTTATGGTAAGCCCGCCCCTGCTATCAATAACTTCCAAACGTCCCTTCTCATTAAAGGAATTCAAAGAACTCACCCCACTCGCCCGGATACCAGACAACCCATTACAATTGATATACTCGCCAAATGCATTTCATCACTCCGTCTAGGATACCACTCCACCAACACAGCGCGCACATTAGAAGCTATGTTTATTTTAGCTTTCTTCGGCTTCTCCGTTGCTCAGAATTGACAATCACATCCAATTTCAATCCAAACATTCACCCTACCATTTCAGATTTGCAGATCGTGGATAACGAAACTATATCTTTCTTCATCAAACAAAGCAAATCAGATCGAGCTAAAAAAGGTCATTTTGTATATATTTTCAATCTGCCGACTCCCATTCAACCGTTGCATTCCCTGCTAAATTACCTTCAGTATAAACGTTCCACGCTAAAATCCCCTCTCGATCCACTCTTCACAGACGACTCCAATCATCCAGCCACGAGATTCTGGTTCCAAAAACATCTCAAAGCAGTCCTCACCAAATCTGGCATCTCTGCAAACCAATTTTCAAGCCATTCTTTTCGCATCGGCGCAGCAACCAAAGCCGCACAAAAAAGGTCTTTCCCAACAACAAATCCAAACCCTCGGTCGTCGTTGGTCATCTGAAGCTTTCAATACTTACATTAGATCCAGCCGCTTCCACATCCGAAACGCTCACCAAGCCCTTACTAATTAATTAGTTAATTTCCATCACCTGTTACGCTCCGTTCATCGACACCATCACCGTATTCCACGCCCGCGTCGTAAGCATATCCAAATTACGGCGTAACATTTTAAAATTTGCAGGCTCCCCCGTTCGTACGAAGTGACGGCTCCCCGCTCGTGGGTCGGGCTCGTCCCCCTTTCCGAGCCGCTGGTCGAGCCCTCCAGTCCGAATCGCAGTGAGAGCCTGCCTATTTTTTATCATCGTTGGACGACCGCGCTCGTGTCGCCGCAAGGGCTCCCCGTTCGTTGGGCCGCGAGAGGTCTATTCCCGTGCCCCAGCACCCTTCGAAGCGCCGGTCGAGCCCTCCCGACCGAGTACAGCGGGCGCCCCCGTTCAACTGGCGAGGCTTACCCTTCCGACGCTGTGTGCACTCAAGTTCCCGTCGGATGCCGCGAGAGCCCTCCCGGTTGAACGGCTTAACTCGTTCCAATATCCCGCTCGTATAAATCTGGCGTCATCGAGCTGTCAGTTCAACTGCTGGCGGGGCTTATCCGTCCGATGCTGTGAGCATCCAAGTTCCCGTCGGACGTCGCGAGAGCCCTCAATGGTCGAACGGTCAAGCTCGTTCTTTAGTAATTACCTTCTCATGCCCTTCACTTTTTGGGGGGAAATATTTTTACGCTCGCTGTCCCATACCTTGCTTTTTGGGGAGTACTCTGGGTTCGGGCAAAATTCCGAGCTCGGAGCCCTCCCCGAACAGCAAGCCAAATACGCATTAAAATTATATTTGATTTCCTGTACGTGTGAACTCGTGAAATGAAGTTTTATGTAAACAAAGTTCGGGAGGAGCATGTTCAGGTAATCAACCAATCAACTCAAAGGAAGCCGGTATAAATAAAGCTTCTCTCACCTCATGTCTCACGACAAGTCTCTCAGCATCCCTCCACCACCCCATCACCTCACTCTGGGCTGGGTCTACCCCAGTATAGGGGGGAGTACTCTGGGTTCGGGCAAAATTCCGAGCTCGGAGCCCTCCCCCGAACAGCAAGCCAAATACGCATTAAAATTATATTTGATTTCCTGTACGTGTGAACTCGTGAATTGAGTGTTGTGTGTTTGTGTTGAGTGTGTTGGGGTGCTGGACTGAAGGATCAGAGCCACTGAGTCTTTAAAGCTCTCCGTCTGGAGCGAGAGACAGAGAGGAAATGGCTGCTATTAAAGAGCCTGCAAGGGTCTGCTCTCAATAAAAACACACTCACATTGTCTGACCCTAGTCTGTGATCTTTTAGACCTTTCTGGTGCTTTTTGTACACAGACTAACCTGCCAGCAAGGAAAAGCGCACCATTCAGTCTGAAACCAGCTCTCCCTGCAAAGAAAGAAGAGATGAAGAGTTCAGGAGAAACTCAAAGGTAACTGTAAAAGTTTAAATTAGAAATGCATGCTTATTAATGTTGTTTTTAAGCTGTGGTCAATTACAAGTCTTTGGGTCAAAGGTCGGCTGGTAGCACTTTACAACAATGTTCTATATCGTGGAACTAATTACCCAACATGCTTTGTGTCTGAAGTCAAATCAGAGCAAGTTTGATTTGATTACTCACTAAGTCGATAACAAATCATTATTGTAATATATTGGTATATAGCTAAACTGGTATTTAGTTGTGTTAATATATACACTTTCCATGTGATTTTAAAGTTTTTTCTAACTATAACAAGTAACGCTAATGTTTACATTATTAGATGAATTAATGGAATGGGTCGTATTTTGATGGTCCCTTGGTCCCTTGTGAACATTGTGTAAAAGTAACTTTGCAACTACATGACATGACTAACTCTCATTATAGTATTAATTGACCGTCTGGTTAATATCAAACTCTTTTTTGTGATGGTCCTCAAACAGACATTCTACTGGCTGTAACTTTGCAGCAACATGTCAGTTTATTCTAACCCTAACCCTACTAGTCTACTCATACTCTACTAACACTCAAATGAGATTTAGTTGACATGTACTGTAGGTGCAACGTTACTTAGTCTGCAAGATGTGTTTAAAGGACCATCAAAATAAAGTGAAACCAATCCAATTTCCTTTTTGAGTCCCTAGCCTGGTAACTTTCATTAAATGAGTTGCAGATATTCTACTGTAAAAAAACAAACAAACATTGATTTCACTTTGAAACTGTCCTGGGCGATTGATTTAAAAGAGAACGAAAAATGACTAAACTGACCAAATACGATTTAAGAAGAACTACTTCCAAAGAAAAGCATTCCTTTGTGAAGATCAATAAAATACATCGTTATTTTAATAAGTCATTCTTTGAGAGAAGAATTTTCCATGGCAAGCATCATTGACATTGTGGCTGATTTTCTCTCTCTTTATTTGGGTCAGGTCCAAAGTGTTACTGACCGCAGAGCCATTCGTCACTGGGAGACTTTGTTTGTTCACCTCCCTCATGGATTACTCAATTGAGTAAAGTCCTCACCTGGGCCTGCTTTAATGGGCAGAGAGATCACCTGAAGCTCCCACTGAGGGGCTGTCTGTCATTGCACACGCCTGACTTCTGTAATGTCCGCTGATTTATTTCAAGAACAGTGCTTGAACTTTGTTTTTGTTCTGTTCAGTCACAGAACGAAGAAAGCATAGAAAGATAGAATTCCATTTACAACCACTGTTGCCTTGCTTTTGGCTTGCTTAGTTGGGGACATTTAATATCCAACAATATTATTGATCTGTGTTGTATTGCTTTCATGTTGTCTCTGTATTGTAAAAAGTGCTATATAAATAAATGTAAATTAACAAAAAAATTACAGAAAGCGACAATCTAATTGCATTCAAGCAAACAATATAAAAGTGAAAGGTCAAAGGCAAAGTGCAATAATAGGTTTTGTTTTCTAAATATGTAATTTGTTACAAAACAAGTGAACTAAGATGTGCTATATTTAAAGGAGTAGTTCACTTTTAAAAATACTTTTGCTGATAATTTACTCACCCCCATGTCAGCCAAGATGTCCATGTCTTTTTTTCTTCAGTCGAAAAGAAATGAAGGTTTTTGATAAAAACTTTCCAGGATTTTTCTCCATATAATGGACTTCAATGGGAACCAAACGGTTCAAGGTCCAAATGAGAGTTTAAGGGTCTTATCTAGCGAAACGAGCGGTCATTTAAAAAATAAATAAAAAAGTTTAAGTTTTATAAGCACAAATGCTCGCCTTGCTCTGTTTTGTGACGAGCGTTCGTGACTTTTCTGTTCAAACTCGTTCATCAAAATGAACAAATCTTTTTTCGAGTCATGACTCGAAGGGTCCTAGATAAGACCCTTATTCATCGAGTAAAGTAAAAGTTTTTTTTTTTTTTTTTAAAGTGAACTCACGGGTTAAAGATGTAAAGTGCCCCTAATGCAACCCAGTACAGCAGTGTCATTCCTCTCTCCTCTGTGCATGCGGTGGCAGGTGATAAAGTACTTTTACAAGCTGCAGTAAAGCGCCACTTGTATGCGGCCGGATAGGGGAAGATGGTGGCGTCTTTTATGTACTATTATAATATTATTTTTGGTTTTGCATCCATATTTATTGCATCTCTGTGTCCTTCACCCAAGACACTGCAGTTATTGCGTGCAGGGATTGCATTGTAAAAAGCTAACGCAGGCACACCGTTGGGACGGGGTGGGGGGGACGTTGACTGTCACCGCACACGCTGCAACACAGGTTTGTGTGCTTACCGCATCATATAATTGGCCCCCTGTGAGAGACCCCGCTTTAATAAGAGAGGAATGGAAGGTTACAGTAGCACTGATGGGCACTGGTGCTGACCTCACTGGTACGGGCCAACCAAAAAAAATCTGGGTAGTGCTTTTATACTTTAATACGGTTGCTCAATATTCTATGAACTGCTTATACAAAAATGTGTTTTAACTCCAAAATCTTTTTGCTGGGAGTGATAGTGGAGTAATAAAGAAGTTATTGACTAAATGATATCGATTGTCTAGTCCCCGGGCATAGAGTGCTGACCTTGGAATCACTCCATGCCTTCTTCCTCCACACTGGCCACTCAATAATATATTATTTTATACATTTAAGCAAAACAACAAATAGCTGCACGGTACAAGGTGAGGAATTGCTGGTAAATTTTTCATGGCTATTTGCCTGTAGGAATTTGGCAGCCCTGTGTGACGGGTGATTAAAATCGGTGTTCAGTCAAGACTTGATTAGGGGTTGCCATTCAACTGCAAAAAGAGAGAAAGAAAAAACAAAAAAAGGAAATGAAAAGGAAAACAAGAGGGAGAAAGGCACAGTGTTTTTCTTCGACTAAATCAGATAATGACCTTGAAGACTGGGCGGCAGGAACGGTAGCGTTAACTACTTTCAAGCTAAAGCCTGATTTATTCGCAAGGTTACCAGAAGAAACAATGGCCATTGATTTGGCCGAGGTAATTGCTGTGCGTAGACACAACTGGCAGGACCTTTGTCCTGGGGGTGGAGATGGCTGTTGAGGGAGTGCTAAAAGCCTTAATAAACCAGCTTTCATCCCTTAAAAATATATAAATATATATTATGAATGCATTTTGTATTATTTTATGATTTTTTTAAAATATATATACTATATATTAGTATATACGTTAAAAAAAATAATATACTGTACATGCTGAATGGAGTGAAGCTACATTGGCATTTGCCAGGTCTGTTAGTCTTACATTGCAAAAAACAGATACTGATATGATTTTACTCAGACAAAAGCATTTGCGAAAATTATAATTGCTCCAGTCAATCGAATATCAATTCGTTGATATTCGTCCAAGTCCAATATCCAATTCCAGTCAAATATCAATTCTTTGATATTCATCCAACTCCAACTGAAACAATAATATGACAGACATTTAAACAGAAGGAATTTTGTACATTTTTAATCCTGAGCATGTTATGAATTCATAGAGGTCAAATTGGAACATTTTGTTCTTGGTTTGGCACAGCTGAAGATGGCTGAATCTGTAATTGGCAAAAGTAGAAAATTCCACTTCACAATAGTTTGAATTTACAGGACCAATTTTTTATGTGTATCTAAGCCATTTTTACAGATTTAAAACAAAAACTTCAAAAGGATATTTCACCCAAAAATGAAATAAATATTCATTACTCACCCTTATGTTGTTCTTACTTTCTTCTGTTTTTCCTGTACAGTGTTTTTGGAGCCCATTGGAGGACTGTCATTATATGGACACAAAATATTTGATTGATTTATTTATTTGCAGGATGTGCATGGCCGCTGGTCAAACATGAAAAATCAAAGTTTTATTCAAATTCTGAATGGATTAAATCTTGCCTAGAATGCGTGCAAAGAGTGCACCCTTTATAATCACTAAAACGCTGCCACTCATCTCAGTTCATCATGAACTCACAAAGTTCTGTTGAAATCAATGAAGATGACGGCACAATTAATCTCTTATTTACATAATGTCTACACTTTGTTTGTTATAATGAGAAGATTTGAGGGTGTGCAGAACTCAGCACTGGACAAAAACTCCAGCGCTTTGAGCAGTGATTAGATTCTTAAGTTAACATCTCTGATTATCCATTGTGTTCAAGAAATCAACAGATAGTTTGTGATTGGCCACACTGCTCAATGCTGCAATAACACATTGTAAATAGAAACCTTTGACACTCTCCAGAGCACAAACACAGACACACACTGGACTGTTTACCAAATCTGTTTCTCTAATAGAGAGCAACAATTGGGTTCCGAAAGTAAAAACTCAATAATTTTTTTTTCCATAGGAAAATCGATTTTGAACGACAACTTTGTTTCTGCTGAAGCCATCAGCCCATATTTTTTCAGCTTATTTTTAAAATGATCAGTCCTGGTGGAAATGATGCTGTACTGAAAATTACACCAATCGGAGAGTAAAATAGCTCTTTAGCTCCGCCCACTCCCATGAAACAACAAGTCATTCAAAGTCGATTAAATACACTCTCAAAATTTTTAAATGATTGTATAGATATTTTGAAAGAAACTTAAAATAGATAATTTTTTATTTATATAATCAACATTTGTAAAATTCTCCATTGTTTTTTAATTCGATTATGCTGTTCGCAATGCTTCATGGGATTACAGTTCTTTCCCTCACTAAAGCTGTTAAATGCAGTTTTGTACCTTTGTCTTTTTGTCCGATTTTTTTTCTTTAAATCAAAGTTTGAAGTGTTGTGATTCGCCATGTATTCGATTGGCTTGATTCATGGCTTAAAACTCTTTAATCAAGACTTTTTCAAAATCCATTATGGGAAAAAAGGAATGGAAAAAATACTTCCAGAACTAGTGTCATTGAAAGAGGGAGTGGGCACTGTTACACTCTATATACTATTATTACAGAGAAAACTGATCCTAGACCAGCAGTTATGAGCAGCTTTTCCCTAAAAAGCCATCAGAAGCTGCGACAGTCAGTTTGAGTAAGAAACTTCATACAGTGCTATTTCTCACGCTGCACCTATGACAAGGCCAAATTAAAACCTTTCCAAATCTTTTGGTTGTCTTTCATGTATATTCATCGAGAAGGTTGCATCAGCTGATACAAATGATGCAAATGATGCGCAGCATTTGGGTGAAGCGTCATGGCCTGGGGCTTGATGTGCTGCGTCCTCTATCTTTTCTTCTCTCCCACTGGGTCAGGCTGTGTCCAGAGCACCTTTCTTCTTTCTCTGGCCTAGATTCTGTTCTCCCAGCATAGCAGCTGGCAAACCGAGCACAAGGTCCCTGGCAGGGAAGAGCTCCTCATTTGAATCAATTATACATACTCTTCTCCTGGAGTCAGCCTGCATATTTCATGCGCACAGAGGATATTTTATGAGTTAATGTGTCCAGTTGACATGTTGCTGAAAGCTGTGGCCTGTCCCCTTCATTGCCTCCCGATTTGGATCTGAAGTCAACACGCAAACACTCTCATGCCCTGGGCAACACACACATACATATACAGATAGCTTAGCTCCTTCTGCCTTAAAGGGATACTCCACCCAAAAATTCTGTCATCATTTACTCACCCTCAAGTTGTTGCAAACCTTTCCCAGCATTGAACTTTGCTTTAAGCCTTTAAGCCACGAAGCCTTTCCCAGCATGCACTGGGGCTTGAATAATTAATATGGTCGCATTGTTTGAATGTTTTCCTTGAACGTTTTAGTTAAACTCGTTGTTGATTTGGTTGCCACACTCGGTAAGTTGTTGTTTTTTGATGCTAGATGAGTTTGTTTCTCTAAATAATCAGTTAGTTCGGTTCTTTTTTTGTTTTTGTTTTTTTGTTACCCTTGACATGTTTTGTGTTGGGATCTGTGCGTGAGTATATATCAGCCCATTCTCACCCCCAAGGCGTCACTTAACTTAACTGACGCCTTGGGAAGCATTTGGACATGCTTCAATATCTGACGCTTTAGGCGCCCTTTAGCGTCAGTAAGATGACGCCCTAGGATCGCGTGTACCCTACCCCCACCCCACACCTAAACCTAACTGCGTCCTCTAACTGACGCTTTCCTTTAGCGTCAGTTAGATGACGCCTCAGGATCGCGTCATGTAAGTGACGCTAAAGGGCGCCTAAAA
Organism: Pimephales promelas; assembly: GCF_016745375.1. The sequence continues at coordinate 15,591,196 of NW_024121177.1, read as the reverse complement.
CGTCAAATATTGAAGCATGGTCAAAGGTGACGCCTTGGGGTGAGAATGCGTTGTATATATACATTATTATTATTTTGGATATGTTCATGGGCTGAATATTAACAATATTTTTATACCGCATTTAAATTTATTTTTATTTTTTTCTCATTTAAATTTGTTAAATAAATAGCAGATTTTAAGTCTTGGCAACTTTACATTTTATTACTTTTTAAGTTGCTTAAATCAGTAAAAGATTTTTAGTTTTTTTGTTTTTAACCTTTGGCTTTATGTTTTCAGGTTAAACAAAAACCATTAAATCAATTTGAAAACTGTTAATAAAAATTGTTATTTTGGAGATGTTGTTGGTTAGATCTATAAGTGTGTCTTTTCTGCGTGTTGCAGAAATAAACAAATAAACAAAATGAATGCGTAAATCCCCTTTCCACATTCATCCGTCTTTCTCACCCTTGCACCAGCTTGTTCAGGAGGTGTTGCCAGCATCTGCCATTTTTGCATAATGCGCAAGGTGTTTGGAAAGGGGTCTGTTCTTGGATGGTACAAATTGCTTTTTTGACCTAGTAATTAACTTGGTAAGACGCAAGGAAGTGCTCAGTGATGAAGCTTTGTGGCCAGATTTTAACGTGGCTGCATAAATTATCATTTATGAAACCATAATGCCCTCTTGCAATGTCCTGAACCCATCAGAAGACACAAGCGTGTAATGGATGGGGTGTGTGCAGTGTTGCTGCACATCTGTAGATTAAGCAGGCATCATCCTGCATGCATACCTTCTTTTCATGAAACAGGTTAATCTTGATGCATCACCAGAGACATTCTTACACATGACCTCACAGCAAACACACACACACACACACACACAAAGAACACAAAGTATGTATGCTTCAAGAGGTGAAACATGCTCTGGATATGGCTGATTTGACACTGGAAACATTCCAGATTGTCTTTTGGACCAGCTGTTATTAGAGAAATGTAAAAACAGGAATGCAGTTAGAAGTGTCAGATCGATGATTCATCCCCGTCCATTACTGTGTTCCTCAGTGCACGGAGACACGGCTGCATGCTGCCCACCCCATCTGCATGCTCGAGCCACTCCTCTGGAACACGCTTGACATCACAACACAATAAACGAGTACTTCACGGAAAAAAAACAAGAAAAAAAACAATCTTTTTGTATTATGGAAAAGAGTTTCAGATATGTTTCCAGTCAACATATTCTCATTCCAAGACGTCATCTAACTGACGCTTTTGACCATACGTCAACATCCAACATTTTAGGGTAGCCTTTAGATGACGATCCAAGGGCTTTACCTGTAGAGTCGGTTAGATGATGTGGGTATAGGTTTAGGAATAGATAGCGTCATGTAACTGACGTTCAAATGCGTCAGTTAGATGACATCTTGGGATGAGAACGGGCTGTTCCAGTGCACCATAATGTCACATCTAAAACAAATTCAAGTAACTTTTAGTCTTAGAAAAACTGAATCAGTCAGCTATTAATGAAATTATTTCTTGCAAACTTTGAAGCTGCACTTTTCAATGTTCGAAGGTTAGTCCCGCAATAGAAACTAGTAACTTTTGGATTCCAAAGTACAAAATGATAGAACAAAATTATATTTTTATCATGTATGTACTCTTAATCATGGACATGTTGTAGTGCTTCTGGTTACCCAGGATGCTTTGTGGCTGGTGGATGGCGGGTTCGAAGTAGAAGTAGTAGTTTAAAACAGTACATCAGTACGGTTTGGATCAGTACACTCAAGGAGAGTTATGTGAAACATCTTTGTAAGTGAAAGCTCAGAATAGGGTGTAATATTGCATGTTGTGTGTGTGTTTTGTTGAGTTGTAGTGTCGGCATGCTGGCCTTATATTGTTTCTTAACATTCGCTCTGAATGTTCCTAACAATAGTGTCATCAATATAAACCGTATGAATGATTGGTTCTTTATTATAATGTGTTAATTAAGAACTTTAAGGTTAACTGACCGTGCAGATGGTGAAAACAAACATTGGACTTTTCGTAGTGTTATTAGTTAGACTTTGCTTAGTAAATTTACCCCTTAGTCTTCAAACTGAGCCTGCTAGCTTAGCGTTTACTGATTATTCTCTTCGACATGCTGAGAAAACATAGGGCAGAAGTGTGTAATTGTTGTAAGTTAACAAAAACGTACTCAAAACTTAACAATTCATACAGAATTGAAACAAGGTGAGTGTGAGTAATGATTATTTATGATACACCCTAATTGCTTACCCTATTTTGTGATGTATATGTAGCAACTTAAGCATTTAAAACACATCATACAACAGCAGCCAATATTCCACACTGTTGAAAACAACTGTACCTCACCGAAGGCAGCCCCTCACGTATTCCCCTCTCTGGCCTTCGCTCCCATGTGAATGTGGTATCTTCAATCCATCCGGGGGTGGAGAGAATATGCGTACGCTAGCAGCATGTGCCAACAGTGCCGCACATCTGAGAACTTTTAATTTTGCCTTTATTGTATGGATGATCCTGCATACGAGTAGCAAACAAGGCCATAATGGAGCGGCCAGCACCTCGTTGTCTGCCTAAAACCAGAGAGAGAAAAAACACTGTGAAATCTTCAAAAGGAGAAGGGGTTGATGAGCTCCCTAAAGAGGGCTAGGACTTGTGCTTTAAAAGAAAAAGATTTCGCCAGTGTGTGCAATTTTAATTGCACTCCTATTGCTTGCCCCCAGCCCCCTTTCTCCCACTCTCTCTCTCTCTCTTTCTCTCATTCCCTCGCTCTATCTGTCTGGCCTTCAAAGGGAGTCTCATTCACTCTATTTTAATTTCATAAAGTAACCCTGAGGACAAAAGCAGAGCCACTCATGTGCAAAACTTCTTTATTTCAGAATGACATTACAGTGTTATTGTGGAGTGTGACACCATGGAGAGTCACTGAGAGACGACTTTGGCTTCTCCCAGTGTGTAGAGTGCCCACCTACCCACTGACAAATTCATAATGTACTCTGTAGTAAACGCTCACATGAAGTAATGAAAATTAGTCAGACCTTATCCTTATTTTCCCACTATCACCTCTTTAAAAAGCGGCGATGGAGGTCTTGGTGGTTCGCCGGGCCCTCGTTCGGCTTGTATTTCTTAATGCTTTTGAACAACATCAGGCTGTGTGCCAAAGCAGTGACCACAATTTTTTTTTTTTTCGAAGAAGAAAATACTCTTGTTTCTACAAGAATCAACTTGCCTGTCTCTTTGTTTGGAATTCCCCGTCCTGTTTCCTCTCAGAGGCTCCTGATGGGCTGGATCTGCCTTTTGCCAGCCATGTAAGATGAGCGGGACTCTGTTCTGTCCACCTTGCCCCACAGCAATGAGTTCTTTCTGACTGTAATTGTTGGCCTTTGTTCTTGCTCTCCTTTTTGCTGTGTGGCTGTAAAAGGGTATACATGTAGAACAGCTAAAGAGGTCAAACCTGCAGTGTAAAGTGCAGCAATGGGAAACTTATACCTGACCACAAAACAAAGATCTTTCCACTCCATCAATGGATTCTAAAGGGTTTCGACAGTGATGATATACTCAATCAATGCTGACGACCGCAGGTTGATATCATAATCAAAAGTGAATTATATTTAGTTGATACTGGTTAGCTTATATAAAATCACATTTTGGATAAAAGAACCTGAATTTTTGCCATAAAAAAAGATATGTGCAAAGATTGTGTTACAATGATACAGTAATATTCGTTACATTAAATAATGCAATGTAAAAATAGAATAAATAAAACTATATTTTATAAGTATTCTAATCAAATAATTTTCTAATTAAGTAGTAATGATTGTTATCTACCTGTTAAACAAAAATAAGTGTGTTCACATGCAAAATCTAACACAAACCCCACATGTGGTCATGTAAATGCTTTTAACTTGGTTCATTTATCAGGGAAGTTTTTAGTGTTTAAGCAAAATGATGTTGTTTTCTTGCCTATTACTATGAAATTGTGCCATTCTGGAGTTTGTTCCATGTCCACAGATCTATTTCCATTTTAACACTTAAACCGGTAACAAACTCTGACACACTCTGAAATATACTGGCACATACTGGCATGTTAGCATGCTTTACTAATTTTGACCCATGTGCTGTTTTACACTTTTTGCATTTATTTCTTTTATTTTATTTTTTCATTATTTTTGTTGTTTCACTACATTTAATTTTTATCCAATGTGACTACAAGTATACATTTCATCAGTTCATGTATTCCCTGGAAATCGAATCCATGACCTTGGTATTTCTAGCCTTCAACTGTTTGAGCAGCTTGAATGCAACTTAAACTAGTAGCTTCCAGTAGGTTTGGTTGTCATAAGGTTGTCAAATATCAAAGGTTATAACTTGTTGCCAAATAGTCTTGCTTGTGTCATGCTCTTTGAGAGTCTTGATTTGAGCACACACACGCAGAGACCTCAGGCAAAAATCAATGCACATATGAGCTTTCAGCTGTTTTATGATATATAATGAGGGTTAGCATAAAGGGCACATCGTCGACAAAATATATCGGTGCTCCAGAACGATCACAACTGTCTACAGAAATAAGTAACAACTTAAAGGAGATACAGACGTTTGGCAGGAGGTGTGTGTGTGTGTGTGTGTAAGCAGTGATGGGTTTTGGCAATGTACAGGCAACATTAGCGATGTTTCAAGATTCCAGGAGATTCTCAAGGGGTTAAATTGTGCACCTTGCCAGCATAATTGAACAGAGTAGTTTTACATTAATTCAGTCAAATGGGTATTTGTAGAGTGTTTTATAAATCCCAAGCTTGGCTGACTCCCCACATAATTCTCATGTCATTTACTCGTTTTAAAGAAATGATGAATTCTTTCCAAAGAGTTTCGTCAGTTTATCAAATTCTTTTATTTAAAAGAAAAAAAAGCATGGTTCCAGTGTTTTGTATTCTCCCGGTCTCATACCATTTCCCTGCGCTTTGGCTCGAGGTGACGGTGTGATGAGTGAGAAGCTTTCATAGTTCAGTAGGGTTTTGCTGTTCAAAAGAGTAGGCCCATTGATCAGGCTGCTCTTAGGCCAAGGATAAAACCCTGACGGCAGGCGGGATTTGCAGCTAACGGCTCAGTCTCGTTGAAGCACGAAGACACACTTGCACACCTCACTACAGCCATCACGACAGTCGATGTAAGTGTTAATGATTCTAGGGAGGCTTGCAAATTTCTGTCAGAGGCTATGACACATGTTATCCCAATAACGCCACTTGCGAGCTACTCTAAACTCTGGCTTGGTTTGGGGTCTTGTCAGAACTCAGATTATCTGCGAATTTAACATTTTATAAACCTGAACCGCTTTTAATTTAAACGCACCTAGAGGAACGTTAAAACAAGGGAGAATGGGAAACACAGATGTGCTCTCTCTGGTGTATGAAATGGATGTGGATAGGCGAGCTATGAGGAAGCCATCACTCTGGTTTTCTGAGAGTACAGAGGACTGAAGAAAGAAAAAAAACTAGCATATACAAGCCCATCATGGATTAGCCATCACGGGCTTAATTGGTTTGTGATCTATTTATAGAGTGATTTAGCACCATGTAAAACTCCTCTGAGACTCACACTAATACAGTATGTATTTCATTAAGGATTTAGAGCATCTTATTCAAATGTGTTTTGACAAGAGTTATATTTTAAAGAGATTCATCATCTCATTAATAAAATAAATGAATAAATAAAATCCATTGTCAAGGTGCATTTTTCAAATGCCATACAAATGTTTGATATAACAGCTAAATAACTAAACTGTTTAATGAAATTTGCATAATGTTATAGACAAATGTTTATACTATAAATTACAGGAACGTCTGTCTGTCCATCTGTCTGAAAATCGAATATCTCTCGAACCGTTAGACCGATGGATTTCGAACTTGACAGGTGTTGCTACTTGCACGGGTAAGTGCAGTGCCGATTTTGACGTTGTTTGGATTACAAATGCAAAAGATATCATAAAATATATATGTAAAAGAAGCACACATTGAAGTTGTGGTTTTAAAATAAACATTCTGACAGCTACAGTAAACATTAAGTCAGCTACACTGTTTATATGTGATTTACTTATGTTAATAAGTAAAAAAGTAGCGATTCTTTTCAAGAAATGTGGCAATTCGTTTCAAGGTTATTATACATTTATTACAATGTAATAATACGCTTATTACAGTGTTATTGAACATTTATTACAATGAGGTTATACATATTTTGCAATGTAATTATATATTTATTATAGTGTTATTTGTTACATTATTATTATAAATTTGTTACATCATTATTTTGTTACATTTTTTTAAGTAGCGATCCTTTTCGAGTAAAGTTGCGATTCTTTTCTGAAAAATTAGAACTCCACAAACTACGGATCAACAATGCACATGAAATTGTCACTTTATTTCCTTATTTGGAGGACCAATTTTCTTAGAATGGGTAATAATTCTTTCGGATTAAATGTTTATGCAAAATGTATTTGTCAGATCAACTTTTGGTTGATATTTGGATATGCTTTAATGTGTTGATTTTTGCTATTTGAGTTTGCTAGGATTATTTCTATGATGCATCTTTTACTATTTTTAAAGTACTTTTAAAAACAATACTTCTGAAATTATACTTAAATAAAAATCGGTCTTTACAACCAATTTGACCGGTAGTGTCTGTACTTTCACTCAAGTAAGGAAGTTGTGTACTTTGTCCACCTCTGTTGTTAATTCTAAGGCAACAGATTTCCTCATTTTATGAAGTCGATGATCACTTAAATCGATGATTAAATGATCACTTTTTTACAATGCATGCGATTAGGAAAAGTCAAGTCAAATATTTTGAGCCATTAAAAGAGCACTGGGGTTTCCAAACAACGCATGAGGATTAACAATCAAGTTCAGTCCTAAACCTTGAAGAAATGTGTTAGTTTTATAATTTGAACATTGATAATTTGCATTACACATATTTAAAAAGGTCAACATATTTTGCGTAATTTCTACTTAAAAGCATCTCTAATATCATCTAGCCTTTTTACCTCCATTGTGGTTGCTGTTATCCACTGGCCACTCACAAAACCACCCACTGTCACTTCTGTGTCCACGAGTCGTTTCCAGACATCAGTGCTGGGAGTTGAACCTGTTCCATGAATAAGTGATGGGGCTGGGAAAAAAGAAAGAAAGCAAGCGTACAGGAGCCAGAGAAAGAGAGACCAGGCTCAAAGGGAAAGCAGACAGGATATCCGTCAGAGCTTGCTGCACTTCGTTGGGCATGAGAAGTGAGGAAGAAGGGAATGGGACGGGGACACCTGCCTGTTCTCTGGCCAGCAGAGCATGCCTGTGCCAGTCAGCTCTCTCAAGATGAGTTCATCTCACCTTGGGCAGGACTGCATTGCGGGGCCTGGGAGGGCAGCTGGCAGCCCAGCCAAGTCTCACTGCTCAGGGACACGTCTGGCACAGCCTGCCTGAGACCGCTAACTGCCTGAGAGTGTGTCATTCGTTTCCTGCAGACACAATTTTTTTTCATTTAATTATGCTGATAAATGAAGCTGGATACAAGAGATAAGATTTATTGCAAAATGGACAAAATGTAGAAATCTTGTACAAAATACGTACAAGCGGTCATTGTCACTGTCATTACCCTACACATTAATTCCTACACTGAAAAAAAAAATCCACTGGCCACTAATAACAATGAATAACAACTAAAAACTGAACTAACAATCAATCAAGCACCATAGAAACAAACAGGCAGGAGGCGGAGAAAGACAGAACTGAACTAATTGACAGAACACCGACAAAGGCCACTTTGACACAATACTGGGTATTTAGCGAAACAAATTTTTTTTCCCCTCTCCGTTTTCAAAATTAACATCGTTCACACACCCGCATAAATACGCCTTTGAGCGCCATCATAACTGTGCCGAACCTATTGGCGGCAGTGTTGGGAGAAGGATAAAGCCATGCAAGCCTCAGAATCGACAAGAGAGAACCTACAAAAGAAATCTCCTCAGAAATCTCCACTTTGGCCGGAATTTTTATAAATAATCGTTTTCTATGATAAAAACAGGATTTTCGTTCACAAGAGAGAACCTAAAACGCTGTTTCTCCCAGTTCACACGACAACACATAACCGGCGTTTTCAGAAATCTCCACGTTGGCCGGAATTTTTAGAAATAATCGTTTTCTATGACAAAAACGGGGTTTTCGTGTAAACGAGAGGCCAATCCGCAGGGAAATATCTGCGTTTTCCCTTCGTGTAAACGGGGACAAAGACAGAAATCAAAACAGACTGACAATGTGACACCCGTTGCTGATGTCACTTGTTGCTCCTGTTGATTGAACACATAATATGCATGCGCACGACATCATCTTTTTCACAAATTCGCTGTTTATGGCAATAATATTATAGTTTTTAAAAACTTGCTAATTGTCATATAAATGAACAGCCAAAATGCATACAAAAAATTTGTTTTTAGTTAGTTAGTTTTATACAGTATTGTGTACAGTAAATGGTCCTTGAATTAAGTGGTTTTATTCAAGTCAAAAATGTTTTTTTAAAAGGATAGTTCACCCAAACGGATGATTCAGCAATCTTAAAGGGATAATTCTGTCATCATTTGATGATGTTGTCTTAAGTTGTTTCAAACCTGTATGAATTTCTTTCTTCAGAAGATATTGTGAAGAATATGGGTGACCAAACAGTTGATGGGCCCTATAGACCATTTCACAAGATGTAAACACCGGTCCAGAAACATTTCCCGTTTCAGTTTGTAACTGTTTTCTTTATTTCACATGTAAAGAAAACATCTTAACTATGTTTGTTTAACTTTTTGATTCAGTTTTAAATGTTCTGTTGGTTGTATATGCCAGCTTATATGTAGTGTTAAAAAACTGAAACAGGAAGTGCTTCTGGACCAGTGTTGTTTACATCTTGTGAAATGGTCTATTGACTTTCATAGTATTTTTTTTCTTCTTCAATTTCCAGTCAATAGGACCCATCAAATATTTGATTACTGACATTCTTCAAAAAATCTTCCTTTTGTTCAGCAGACAAAAAAGACAATCATACAGGTTTGGAACAGCTTGATGGTTAGTAAATGACAGATTTTTCATGTTGGGGTTAACTATCTCTTTAATATTTTTCTGAATCAACCTAAATAGATTCATTCATACCAACACAAAACATTTTTATCAGTTAAATCAAATAATAAAAAAAATGTTCTTTAAGATAACAATTGTAGGTTAACACTTTTTACCGTGCAGATTATGAATTCATATTTTTCACCAAGTTATGTGGCTGTGCTATAACATAGAATCGCAAACGTGACTTTTTCCATTAAATCCTTTGTTATAATAAAAATAGATGGTAGAGTTCATTTAGCCAACAGATAGAAAACACACGTTCTTTTTTTCAAAGTGTGTGCATGCAAAGCTATTTTTACCTGTGATAACCCTTCAAATTTTGACACATGGTGTGTTATGTAACGTTTGATTTTTCTGGCGAGTAGACACTAAATGCAGAGAGGTGAAATAGTGTGATAGTGTTTTTTTCTCTTCTATATCTATATTCTATATATGCCTTCTCTGCATTGCACACAAACTCCCACACACCAAGCTCAGGGCGCCCACAGAAGTTACCCTTGCCCTCAACTCTGAGTGCCATGCACTGCACCTCCTTGCTTTGCCATGTCAAAATGAAAGAGTAAACAAAGGCCCCCAATTCCCCCGAATGCATTAATCATTCAAATGACGTATTGGCATTCTTCAGACTCGACTGCCTTGCTTCCAAATTAACACCTCCAGGTTCAAGGGAATAGAAATTAACTGAATTATCTGGCAGGCGCAGATGTCCTACCATGGCCCCCCCTACACATGTACCCTCGCTGATTTAATATGCCCTAGGAATAGCTGTGATGCTGAAAAAGTGCTAATGGTCAAGAAATCATTCATGATATGTAACAGATAGGCTACTTTTTTCGGAAACAACTGGCCTTTTTTTTTTTTTTTTTACTTTATATTGTTATTAAGTGCAATTTGCCAGTCGTATATATTTGCCACATAGGCACACACAAACACATATATACAGTTTCTTACAAAAGTGAGTACAACCCTAAGTACTGTATACCCTAAGATATAATAAATACTTTGTAATTATAATAATAGAATTGTAATAAAATGTTTTGCATATTAGGATTTCTTTATTTATTTATTTAATTATTTTGTAAAGATAGTTATTAATGTTTTTAATGTTTACATTTATCATGTCTGGTCCTTGAAAAAAAGAAGAAGAAAGAAATTAGTTGACTTGCACAAAACAAGTGCATCCCCCCTCTCACTGCTGACTTCACTCCTTTTAATGCCTGTCTTACAGCATCCGCTGGAGTACTTCCTGCTGAAAATGCCACTTCATTGACCAATTAATTATTCTAATGATAGGCCACTACTCAACAGTGTTATTTTTATACTTGTGTAGGAAAGAGAAAAGAGAAAGGGGGGAAAAGAAGAAAGCATGTGTGTGTCAGTATGTATTGTGGTAGGAGTGACAGTAACACAGCATGTGAAATATAGGTGAGGAGAAGGGTGAATTACAAAAAAAGTGAAAGATGACACGACAACGAAAGAGTGGAGCTTCTCAGTAATGTGATACAAAATAATATATATTTTTTATCTCATTCAGCTTTTTTTATCAGTCATTTTTTGCCAATTATTTTTTTCCTATATTCTTTGTGGAATACCTTTTTTTTAATCTAAGACATATTTTTAATACAACAAATAATAACTATGTTTTTATTATTCATTTGTTTTTTTCTGTCGGATAAAAATAAATTAAAACGGCATCTTTGGTGCAGAAAAGGGATTTATTTAGAGCTCCTATATCGGTATCAATACTGAAAGTTATTATATGGACAGGCTATCTGTCAGACGTAACTAATCCAAATTCAAATTGGCAAAAAGCACCATAAAAGAACCATATAGGACACTATTTTCCAAGACTTCTGAAGCTATGCAATGGTGATAGAATTATTAAATCTAAGATTGGTGTGACAATTAAATCAGAAAAGCCACTAAGTTCATCTCTAGAGATGGTCTAAGTACAGTTATCTTTATGTCTGCAGTGCAGTTTTCTTCTAGTGTTCATATTGCATCTTATGTTTTATGTATTACAAATATAAAAACAACAGGAGTTGTGTGGACAGTTTACAGCATTTCATTTTGAACTATAAAATTTCTGTCAAAATAGACTTGAAAGCTAACAAATTACAACATAAATATATTAGAATTTGTGCAACCTTCTAATATTCAATGTAATATTTGTATTAGATTTTACAATAAAAGTTCTACCCTTATTAATTATATATATTATACAACATTTATATTATTTTATGTAAATACTTTTTTTTATTATTATTATTCAAAAAATGTATTGGAATTACTGTCAATTTTGCCCCAGCGTTATTTAGTAGTTCATAGTTAATAATTTATTTGGTCACTTTGTGTTTATTTACACATACATGTACAAGTGTAATCTTGATTAGTGAGGAATAGATATCCAGAAGTTCCATATCAGGAGAGAAAAAGTGGGATTGATTTATTAGTTTTACCAGAGGTTTACAACAAGGAGCCATGAACAACAGCACAGATCTCAGGTAGAGTTATCTTGGGAGAAGTGCTGTGATGGACCCAAGCTGGAATAAACAACTTAGAGGACAGGAGAGTCAGAGAGATGAAAGAAGAGAAAAGAGCAGCAGAAGAATCATCTTCAAGAACATCTTCTTTTGGTGACCTGAAGTGGGTGAGCGCTCCCTGCTCTCCTCCGCTGTGATTGCACCCCTGGATGTTACACTCTTCCTTTTTGCCCCTCACTTGCCCCCGAGCCTGAAAAGAGAGATACAACTGCTCTCGCTTAATGGCAGCTGCATGTCTTTAAGTGGTAATTTGAAAACTGAATAAACCGTTGCTACAGGAACTGTTTCTCCCCATTTCCTTGTTTAATCTTTTGTGTGACGCAGCTCTGAAATCATGTAAGCCCTTATGAAAAATGAATGCAAGTGAAGTTTTCCCCCCTTTGTAAAGAGAAAATGATCTCCAAATCACTTTCCTCCTCCTCCTCCCTGCCAGTGTGGTGTTGTGACAGCCATTACAAGAGAAGCATCTCTCTGAGTCTTTCCAAGAGAAGCATCTCTCTTGTCGTTGGGAAAAAAAAAAAGGTGCTGCCACTTTAAGGGAATTCTTGAGGCGATGCCAACCAAGTGACTGCAACAGTCCCCTGGCATCACAAGATGCCTGCCCAGGGCTCTATTTGCATACCATATTCAGGGCATGGCTCTCCTTTTTTATTGTTTTTAATCAGTGCAGGATGTCAACAAAATAAATGAAGTTGCAAGCTGAAGTGAAATTTTTATCACGCCGGGGATGTGCATTTTCTTCCATTCATCACAGGCCATATTGAGAGAGTGAAATTTCAGAAAATGTGGTAATCAATGGAGGAGCTCCATATGGCGGGGATCAAAGGTGTCACAGAGTGTGTGGTTCTGCTTTATTGCCAGCCAGTACTGTTAATTGGACAACAAGATCAGAGGCAATATTAAAATCCAATTAAATTGATATGAACAGATTGCCAAGTGATGTACACTAATGTATAATTGAGTATCAAGCAAATGCGAGTCGGCCGTCTTGTGCTCTACCTCCTGAATAAATGATGGAGCCGTAGAGGACAGAAACAAGTTTGCGCATTAGCTCCACCACTCTGGGCTTTCATTTGTTCGTTTCTTTGCAGCTGATTCACTTTTTTTTTTCTGGCTTAAAGGCCTATCTTTATTTTGAATGTCTTTTTTTGATTTTGAGTTTGCATATACAGTTAGAGCGTCCTCTCCCATGCGTGTGCGAGGGTAGCCAAGGGGTCAACTAGATCCGTCTGTAGCATTTCAAACAACGGCATTCCATCATAATGCTTTTGATTTCCGTCCAATACAACCTAAAGTTGGGCTAATCTGGCATAAAAACTCCATCTGATCATTACGCTTGAGATTCGGTGATGCAAAGTGCCCTTTAAAAAAGAAACAAAGAGGATATGGGGCGGATGTTGTGACACCGTTTAGCAGACCGCTGAGACCCGGATCAAGGTGACATTTCCTGATAAGGTAAACTTGGAAGACGGCCCAAAACAATCAAAGTTCATCAAAACCCAGTCATTTATTAATTGAATATTTTTAGGGCAACCTTAGGGCTTATAGTAGTCGTTCTAATACATGGCACAGGGGGATGATAAGGAGATTTACATACCTAATTATAATGACATTTCAGGGGCCTTGAGATGGTTGATTCATTTTAAATCACGTCTTTGCCGTTCGGCATGGTTTTTTTTTTTTTTGGGGGGGGGGGGGCTTATGCTGATGGGTAATGTGAGGGGCTGAGGGTGGTAGTGACGATGGGCAGAGCTGCTGCTTCATTAGAGCTGATGGAGGTTTGGGAGGAGCGGAGTCTGCGGTGCGTGCGCCTCTCCGTGCCCACAGCCATGCCCACACAAAGGGCCCACAGAGCAGGTGCTAACAAGGTCGCAGTGCCTCTGAGCCATCTGGGCAGAGCCTGGCGCATCGTTACTGCACCTCTCTTTGTGTGTCTGCAGCCACCTCCGCCAGCGCTCAAAAGAAATCAAAAGACGCTTGCTTTCTTTGGAGGATTGTGTGTTTAACTTGAGCGAAACAAAAGGAACTCTAATTGGTTTGGAACAATCTGTCGCTCCTATCCAAGGAGCAGTTGGCATGTGCTGAAATCATATACTTTCTTTTTTTTTTTTGTAATTATAATCATTATTGCTTGCAGTGAACTGCATTTACTCACACGATGTGGCTAACAGTCCATCTGTAAGAAGCTGTGAGGGTAAACATCCAGGAGTCGTCCCCAACTGCTGCTGGTTAGTTGTCGTTTATTCTCTGTGTAATTTTAGTACGGAGGGCCAAAGGTTCAAATCTGGGTAAATCTGGTTTTCCTTTTCTTTTCTTTTTTCGAAACATCTGGAGGAAATTGGCTTTTCATGATCACGAACTGCTTTCAAATATTGCCTTAAATCTCGCCTAAGATTACGAAGGCCTGCCCATTGCACTAATCACAAATTACAAACCCAGAGGCTGGACACAGACCAAAATTTGTGTGGTGAGGAAAGGTTGGTGGAAAAAAAAAAAAGCTTCCACCGCTGGAGTCTAGTTTGTAATTTACGATTAGCTTGGACAAAACAATATGTGCTCAGTGCTGAATAGCTGGAGACTTTCATTTTCACATCGGTTTCCATTATTACTCTAAAGATGTGCAGACAATGATTTGTTAGTATATGCTATGACACGCTCAGAGCAGTATGAATCTGATCTATCTCTTACGATGCCATTAGCATCTTAATCCTATACTTAGCTTTCTTCTATTTTACAGATCATCTGTGGTCTGTCTCTGAAAGCCTTTTGGCTGTCATTATGTGGTTACCTGTTTTGCTTTTCTGGCATTCCTCCTTTGATTTTACCAATTGACATTTTTACATGAAGGTATATAAATGGAGAATAATCAGTTGGCCAGAACTATAGTCTATAAAGGCACGTACCCACAGCCGGACCTTCTGACTTGATTTGCATTCCAAAACCATTTCAAAGGCAACAGCAGAACGGTAATCTTTCTGTTTATTTAAAAGATTTGAGGGTTCTGTTTTGTGGTCAACCATGTGGCATTCAAACAAACATGAAAGGGAAGGTTCATTCATAAAGAAACGGCAGTCTTATTACTGAAGGACCTACACACACGCAAGTGGGTGCACACACAAGCCTGCACTTATCCTCATTTATTAGGCTACTTCAGCTGAGTTGGAGAGCTGTATACATTGATTAAAAATTCATTCCACATCCAGCTGTTTTCGAGACATCCTGTTGTATTGTATTAGTGAAGCTAGTTTCCATTCAAGTTGAGAGAAAAATTGGATCATCGCACAAAAAAAAAAAAAAAAAAACATTTTGATGACAGGTTTTGGCTGTCGCATTTCAGTATGTACAACATGTGTGTGCAAGTATGTTTTCATATAATTTTTTATGAATTTTCTCCAATTAAATAAAACAATTCTTAGATTTAGGCACACATTTTATTTCCATTTACAGTATCAGCCCAATTAAAATTGTTTTACATGTTTATGTTCAAATGTAAATGAATTGTATTTTTATTTAAAAATGACAATTTTGTCAACAATTGCTTATGTCGTTCAAAACCCGTAAGGCTTTTTTTTTTTCTTTGAAACATAAATAAAGATATTTTAATGAAATCTGGGATCTTTCTATCCCTCCATTGACAGTCCACGCAACTACCATTTCAGCCTGTTCTCACGTAAATGTGTCTCTATAACACACATCGTGTATTGTCTTGTAATTTATATGCGAAATTGAGTTAATTTTTCTACCCAAACGTATAATACACACGCACTCCACCCTACACCTAAACCTACCCTAACCAACGAATGCATATCATGAATGTAAAAACTCACTTTAGCGTATAAATTATACGACAATACACACGCGTGCTATAAAGACGCATTTAGAGCGATCGGATTGACCATTTTGATGCAAAAAGTTCATAAAGAGATCGTAAAACTACCCTCAAGAAGGCTGTTTGTCAGATTTAATTTAGATTTACTTTAGGCTTTTACTCATATATAAACATTCATCAACGCACACATGTTATATATATATATATATGTTCATTCTTTTATGAGAACTAAACTTTTAACAAATGTATTATTTATTAATCTATTATTTTATTTTTTATTTTTATTGAACACTATTATAAAGTGTTACTTGTTTGTTTTTCAGGAAGAAGAAGACATCCATAGCACTTCCTGAAGGATTTCCTAGATGCTCTAATTAAATCTTTGGCCCCTAATCTAGTATACACTTAAATCCAGTACACACATAAAGACAGTTAATCTAATCCATAGTGTTTAAAGCTGCCTATCTACAGTAATGCTGTGGGCTGCGGTTAGAGAACATCTGTGCAAAGACCGTTACACCTTTCCACCATTGGAATCCTCCTTCTTTGCTGTTCATTACTGAGCGATCTATCCTAGTTCATCTGCTGCAATCTCTGACTCAATAAGAAATAACAGAGCTTAATAGTGACCATACTCTTCCCAATCAGTTTTAAAGAACAGAGATGTCTTACAACAATGATGACGGATATTAAAATGCTGTCAAAATTCTGCTCATGCACTGCTCTCTGGAAAATCCCTTGTATATCTCAGCACAATAGATGACATTTAGGCAGAAGGGGGAAAAAAGGGCTGAACTGGGCCTTTCTTGTGGGAAATCCTGCTACTGGCATGAAATAACAGCATTATCTTGAGAAAATCCCAGATTAAGCAGACAGGTAGGAGCATGGCCGTGCTCCGGGAAGCGCACAGGGTGGAAATCGGGCAGAATGGGGATAGGGTGCAAAGAGAGAGCACCATGGGGGGCTAATGCTCCCATCCAGGCCACAGCTGATCCCCACCTTGACTGACAGGGTGCTGTGCATGGGCCTGCATACAATACAGCCTACGGAGAGACAGACACAGCACAGCATGGCACAATCTCCCAGACTCCCCTGTGCATTCACAAGCATGTGCAGCACAACTGCAGAGAATCACACATGTAATCATACACAAATGTGCAGTTGACAGAACTCATCATTATTTAGTTATGTAAAGCACTCATTAGCAGGAGAATTTAGCAATGACATCACAAAAATCTTTGAAGAAATCAACAAATTGCAATGCTGTTCAAGGATGATATGCCACTCATTTGAATCCTTAAAGTCAAACACACACTACAAGATTGAAGCTCATGCCATTGCGCACTTGGAGGCTCCGCCAGAATGGCACCCTAAACACTTGCGGTCTTCCTCTAAATCTGCACTTCCGTAATGTAACGCCGTTTTGACTGTTGGAAGAAGTCTGCTGCTGCTCGGCCAAACTGCGCATCGAGGGCGCATGTCACCCGCAAAGGGGGAGCTTGCGAGCACCCTTCTTACTTACACCTAAAATGACTCTTTTGTAAATCAAGACCGAAAGTGCATATGAAGTGTGCCATTTGGGACAGGATCTTTGTAGCCTGTTTTGTACCATGTTGGTATGGACCATGGGGTATGGACTTTACTCGACTAGATGTGTCAGTTAAAACATCAAGTTTTATCCTCAACAAATAACATTAAGGAACGACTTGTTTTTAGGAAAGAGACAAAAATATTGATGAGACTGCACCCTTAGCACATGGCAACATTGGTGGGAAAATATGTAAAGTGTACGTTATGGATTACTTTAATGGAATATAAATAGGCATAACCTATTTATTTGGTTCCTGGAATGGAACCAAAATTATTATAGAATAATATAGAATACTCAACGCATTCTCATCCCAAAGCGCCATATACAGCGCTTTTGCAAAAGCGCAAATATCCAACGCACATGGCACCCTTTAACGTCTAATGAGACGCTTCGGTTATGGTTAAGTTTAGGTATGGTGTAGGGTAAGGGTTAGACCACTAGGGGGCGCCTTCTGCCCAAATATATCTGCGTCTCATTTGACGTTAAAGGGTGCCATGTGCGTTGGATATTTACGCTTTTGCAAAAGCGTCCTATATGGCGCTTTGGAATACTATGCATAAAAAGTTGAATTTACAAGCTATATTTACAAGCTTACAAGTTTTTCAGCCTTAAAATGATCCATTTAAATAAAGATTTATGTAATTGTTTGATCAGAGGTTCTCAAGTTCGGGAGGAGCACGTTCAGATAATTAACCCGAGTGGACAGCAATCAGCAATTAGCAATCAATGATAAGAGGGTACAAATAGACTCAGCAGTCTTACCTCGATCCATTGACAGTTTGCAGCATCCCTCCTCCACCCCTTCTCCACACAACTAGTTCTCCACACTCCTCTTTCTAAAAATAACTTACGTACGGGGGGAGAACTCTGGGTTCGGGCAGAATTTCGAGCTCGGAGCCTTTCCTCCGGACAGCATGCCAAATATGCATTGAATCTTACTCAAAATTATATGTAGGTGTGAACTCGTGAAATATTATTTGAAGGGCTCTCTGTATAGTAAAGAAACAATATAAATATAGTCTTGTAGTGTGAATCCCTAGTAGGCTACTCAACATAGAACAAACATTCTGTAAACTTGCTTTCAATGTATTTGACATGGGCTACAGTATGTATTCATAAAACAGTCTGTCTATAACAAAGAAACATGGCACGCATTTAGCATTGATGATACAAGCAAAGAACTAGCCTATTCTCGACCATTGATGACCTTGATAAACCCTGGGAATGCTTTTGAAAGTGGAGGCATGCAATAATTATTTTCTCTCATTCTTAATCCTGAGCCTCCCACTGAGGGAAGCATTACACGCTTTCACTCAGCCCATCCTGAACATCCTTTGCTAATGATGGCCCACTATTACTTGTCAATGACCTTACACTCAAACACAGTTCGATTTACACTCTCTCCTCTGAATTTTATAGAAAGAATGGGTAACCTGAGGAATAATTGGATAAGCAAGGCCAATTAAATGGCTAAAAAATGAAAATGTGCTGATGGTGCCAAAAAGAGACGTGAAGAGAGCATTTTCTGTGCTTGATTGCCCTCACTCCTGAAAAGACGCAGGGCAGGGTGCATGTTTGGGCAAGAAAGAGAGAGAGAAGAAGGACTTGAAAAGGTTTGACTGCTTAGCCTAGTCCTTCAGCAGGACCCCAAGCACAGTAACCTTATATCAAAGACAGAGTGTCGAACAGGGAAGGGAACTACATTCATTATTAAAGCACTTTTGGTAACAAGCTGCGCGTCGGTAGATGCCTATTGTAAGGACGACTTCCTCCTGTTTCCAATTATCTACTTTTAACAGTCCTACAGCGCTGAGTTTCCCCTGAAGCTCACGGACAGGTCTGGCCAAGTGAGTGAGAGGTGTGTGCTAAACCGTATAACGCTAACTGCTAACATAAGGCAAACTCACTATCTGTGTATCTACAGAGGAACAAACTGCGAGAGGAACCGGTTCGTCCCAGCTTTCAGCCTTAGATTCGGCCACAATTATAATTGTTCACTTCAGGAACGCAATACATGATCTCATTCAAAAAGCTGGTGGTTGACTCCACACATAGCAGAAATCTCAACCTGTGCTGAAGGTCTTATTGGAAGGCATCTCAGGCACTCCAACAATTTATTCATTATCTGACAGACTCGACAGCACCGGCCTGGAGTCTGCCAGTCAGATTTCTCTTATCAACTGTCTTTCGGTTTTTAGCATTTTCCACATTATTTGGTGTCTGTAACGCACTTCAGGGGGCAGACGAATCATTCTACGTTGTTCGTATTCCATCAAGTATTTCAATGTTTTTGTTTTGTTTTTAACCATATTATAAAGTTAAAGTTTTTTATACTAATTTTATAGTATGTTATTTTCAGTATTTCACAATACTGAAGTTATTCAGTATTTCATAATATTTAATAATTGATGTCGGCTTTACTAAAATTACATTTAATTTTTGTATAATATTTAAGTGGACACCAAAATAGCCAGACCTTTGAGACGGCAGAAAGTCTGGACTCCATTGCAGCTTTCATTAGCCAAGGATTGCCCAGAGCCTTCTGAGGCCACATCCACACTACTGCGTTTTCGTTTAAAAAATGGAGACCTTTTGCTACGTTTGCAACTCCCGTCCAGACTAAAACGGGAAAAACGAAGACCTAAAATGGAGAAGTTTAGAAACGCTGCAGCTCCGTTTTGCGTTTTGAATCTCCGGAGGGTGTTAGACGGGACAAAACGTAAGACTTCAGAAACGCTGACGCAGGGGCTGACGCTTGGCTCCATTATTGGGTGTTATCAGTCATGACGTTTCCTTCCCTGACTCGTCAATCACTGTTTACACCGGCAGACACATGCCCAGTGTTGGTGAATAGTCACGTGATCCGCGTTTTCAGTCGTTCTAATGTGGACGGAGATCATTTCTAATACGCAGATAAAACGCTGGTGTGGACGGAGATCGTATTCGTTTTAATTCTGCTTTTTTAAACGAAAACGCAGTAGTGTGGACGGGGCCTGAATGAAATCTAAAGCAACAGAACGAATCACAGCCAGCTTTAGGGGAGTGGAACTGTAAAGTCCCTACAATAACAGACTGGTAAATAAAAAATCGTCGATGTACTTTAAAAAAATCTATGTTGTGAACTTCACATACTTCACAAACTTTTGTAAATCCAACATTTAGTTTATCATGATAAGCGTTCATTGTTGCAAATATAAACACGACGGCTTTCCTCTTCCATGAGGGGGTTTGGAATCACAGTGGCTTTATTTCCAGGCAGACCATTTAGGAAATGTAGAATTCAAACAATTAGATGATGACTTCAAAACTCCTGAGGTATTTTCAATTTTGTGTTCCATATGGATATGGGTGTGATGTGTAAGGCTGAGTCTAACGACAAAGTGCAAAATTTAACAAAACATTTTGTACATTCATTTAAAGATGTAGTAAAGCAACACTATGTAGTTTTTCAACCTTCATAATATAATTCCAAAACCCTTGTGATGGTACATCGACTTACAATAGGTTGAATGACAGGTCTGCCATAGCCTGACAGGGTTTGTATGGCTTTTACTGGCACTTTGTAACTTCGGGGTTCGGGTAGTAACCCAAGCACAAAAAGAACTACAAAATTCGACTGCTTTACGGCATACCTCACTTCCCCCACCACCCCGAAACTGTCTCAAATTCAGACTTGAGAGCCCAACTATCATTTGTTCACTGGATGTTGTTGTCATGATTCATCATCATCATGGCCGAAGCAGCAACTAAACTAAAGAAGGTGAAGGTTTTGTCAGGTTTTGTCAGATATCAAAGGCTCCAGCATTCGCTCACTGGCGTGAGCTAAAGGAGGAGGAGGGGCGCCCGACCGAATTGATTTTTCAAATTTGCAGATTCATCTGGTAGCTTGATATTAGGCTATAATATTGACGATATATGGCTATTACCTACCACACAAACATTGAATCGAATTAGCATCCATTCTGTAAAACATTCGCCAATTGTCTACAAGGGGTGGAACGGTACATGTATTCGTATTGAACCGAAACGTACGGGTGTCACGGTTCAGTCCACGAATTTACACGGAGAATACACGGTATAAAAATAAATAAAACTTGCGTGCATATAAAGTAATGTAATGCAGAACTACGGTTAGATACGCGGGTTCTTTGGGGACACATAGCTAATCTGTACCATCGGCTAGCTCTGAACGCGAGTTCACTTCAAACGTTGGCTTTATACGCTCGCATCCTCGCTTTGCATCGAACTAGACGCGAATTTAGCGCTCTATTCGCGTTTGGTGTGACCGCATAATGAACAGGCTGCGATGTCGAGATTGCTGTGCGTGCATGCGTACATGAGAGAGATAGAGAGAGAGAGAGAGAGAGAGGCGCGATAGAACAGTGGAAACATAAAAAACTGTTCTTATATTTGTGTACACTCGCAATAAAACACAACATTGTGCTTTTGTCATCCTGTAAACTCTTGACAAATTGTAACCTACAACTGTCACCCAACCAAAATCACACATACACACTGTTTTAAAAGCAAAACATATTTATCCAACTCAAAACAGTCTGTGGGTCCCAGCTTTTGGACAGTCGTCATATTCCTCGGATCACTAATCTTACACATGCATTGATTAAAAAAAATCGAATGTGTTTTTAATGGTAGTATTATTTTATACAGAAATCAATTATTTATAATTCAGATGAGAATAAAGTTGAATTCTTGATTAATAATGTTAATAAAAATTAAGGAAAACAAATATATTGATCTGAAATATAGCAAAATAATTTTTTATTAATTCAGGTACAATTACCAAACATATCGCAAGGTCTTTTTGTCTTTTTATTCATTTAATTAATAAACTAATTATATAAAACTGTTGTCAGTGCACTACAAATAAACTGGTTCTATGCCTTTATTAATAAAACTTATTTAAAAAAATACAATGCTTCTGTATTTTTTGTTTTGCTTTTCCCTCCATTGTACCGAAATCGTACCAAACCGTGAAATTTGAACCGAGGTACGAACCGAACAGTGACTTCTGTGTACCGTTCCACCCCTATAGTCTACTATAATGACGCTGGCTTATAAACGTGAGCTACGCGATCTTTTGGCGTTTGAAAAAAAAAATAAACCCCATGAAATCAGACCCCGAGAGCAAAAGTTACATGGTGTTACTTTAACATTTAAAGTGATAGTTTGCCCAAACATAAAAAAAATAAAATGTCTTTCTTTGTATGACTTGGTTTATTATGTGAAACGCATGAAAAAATATTTAGAAATCTACTTTTTTGAAAGCCAAAGAGCCCCAATGTTATAGAAGTCAATTATTCACTATGACCAAAATTTTTGAAACAACTATATTTTTTGCAGTATTAAAATTGATAAATCATTTAATTGTGCACATTTTATTTGATCTAATCTTCGTTTTCATTGGCAAGGTTAACAATGGCTTTAGCTGTACATTTAATAAACATACAGACTGTAGCATCCCACATGGGACATAACCGAGTAAATGCCTTTGTATAACGCAGGCAGTAAAGTTAACCAGCCACACCATTGTTTTAGGTGCTCCGTTACACACTTTTTCACAACATATTTGCTCTGCAGGGCTCCACTAAAACTCCATCTCCATCCACTCTCAGTCAGTGAGTAGCTGTTGATTAGCGTGTGATTTGTTTACACTGACTGATGGCCTTTCACCCTGAGCTGTCATTTCACACTTCCACAACCTTGTGCCAATGAACCATTTAACACCCTTCAATAAGACCACCAGCCAGCACTCACACCACCCTGAAAGAATCATGTTTATTGGGCTCAATAAAACTCTTTGTTCCTCGGGCAAGAGCAGATAACAGGCAGGCAATATCTCAGAGTACTAAATATTGCTGTTATGATGACGGAGATTGATCTGTGTATGATTGTAGAGCACAACAGTAATGCATTTTGAAGACTCACTCAGAGGTCATTATCACTTAAATTCCAGCGATGGGAACATCAGGAAGCTTTGCGTCTCGCCTACAACCTGAACTTGGTGATTCAATCAAATATTGAGTTGAGCATCTTTCCAGTTTTTCTGCTTACTTCTCTCATGTTTAATTCATTTGTGTAATTAAAATATTAATAATTGAAATTAGCATTCGACAGCAATAACGCAGCCTTTGGTACAGGAACATGTTCATGATAGATAAAGATAATTGTATGATTATTCATTATTTTGGTCATTTTAAGTGTTGGATTGATGTTGTGCAACAAAGATGAACAAAGATGAAGTTCGTTTCATGGCTCCTTTCAAAAAGACCCAACTTTTAATGGGCCAACTTTCAGCAACATGAAACGTTTCGCATATTTTCTCGAGTTTCATTTTTAATGGAGCTTTTAAGAACTTCATTAAGTACCAAGGAATGTGAGCGCAAGTATGCATTTGATGTGTTGTTTTTATTTTTTTTATTTTTTTTTTTTTTTTGCTGAAAAGAGCAGAACCACGCAAATCCCATTGTTGTCGGTGAAACTAAAAACAAGTAAAACTGGCCTCTGTATTAGGCAGTCAGACTGGAGTCCTTTCAAGCACAGTTGTTTGACTTATCTTCAAAGCAGAGTAGAGCCGAAACCTTTGTTTTTTGCACACCAGTACACTGGCTTGAACCTGACCCTGTTTCTTCAAGCTTGTTGAGGATTACATGTTCCTTTAGTACTGTTTGATAGTAAGAGCACTTTTTTCTCATTTATAATTCATTTTCTCCTGATTTATTATTCATTTGATCTAAAATTTCATTAATTTTCTAAAATGTTCCAATTGGGTTTTTCTAGCTCAGGCAAGAATTTCTTTGTCCCTTTTTATAGATGGTTATTATTCTTTAATGTCTCGTGTTGTAGAGGTTATCATCTTCTAGGGGCAAACAGCATTTTTAAAAGTTTTAATCAGCCTTTAATGAAAAGGGTCAGTGTCAGATTGGTGAGATTATGTCTTTCTCTCTGTATTTTTTTTCTTCTCAATTTCTTTCACTATTGTTTAGTCATTTTCTTTTCATGGTCTCCTAGTTGCTCTCTCTTTCTCTAAAATAAAGCGGCTGCACTAATTACAAACTGTAGCACATGGCTGGTCAAACTGGAACGGGAGTCCCTGTATAAGAAACTGATATATGAGTTATATGGTCATTTAGGTGGCAATATGCAGTATGAAGTTGTGCAAGTTTATAGTCTCATTATAATGTTCCACATATACTCTTCTCTAGAGACTTTCTTATAATGTTAATGCCTTCTCACTCACTTCTGATATTTTTTTTTTTTTTTTTTTTGCACAAGGCTGGAAATACTTCTCTTCACCTACCCCATTTATAATTCCCTTTTTTTTTCATTTAAATAACTAATATTACATTGACTGCAACTTAAGCCTTAGGCTTAATTTATTTTAGAAGAACAATTTAATGCCTGACACAATTAACCCTGTACAGTGAGTTGGTCATCCCAGACTGGACTATAAAATCATCTCATACTATCCACAGTGAAGGATCTGGGTGATGCAGATAAACTGCTTTGTGCTGGGTTTAAATTTTACTTGCAAATAAGTCATAGTTAATTTCTATTGCACATTTCCCAAAACGCATTGTTATTCAAGTTGTATGTAAAAATAAGAGCATATAGTTATTATATATTGGATATACCAGGCCTATACATATACTTATGTATTTAACTTATAAGGTTTATTAAATTAATAAAAAATATATATATATATATATATATATATATATATATATATATATATATATATATATATATGTATATATATATATATATATATATATATATATATATATATATATATATATATATATGGTGAATATTTATTAATATAATAAAATATATAGCTGAAAAATGTGACCTACTTTAGTGCCTTTGAACCTGTTTCCAGAAAAGGGCATACTTTAAGATGAGCATTTACATGCCACTTTGAGAAACCAGTGTTAATTTGTCATACAACAAGATTTCAAGAGCGTTATTTGCAATGTTTTTGGAAAACCCAGCCATTGGTATTTTATTCAATCCAAGTACTATAGTTTAAGATCAAGATACAAAGACTGTCTCACCCTTAGGCCTGAATAGAGCAGAATAATGCAAATGCATGCATTCATACATGCCATCATATAGCCGGTGCATCTACAAGCCCCAAATGTCAGTAGTATTATCAGGTGCCTGTTTTGGTCGAATTTGCATCTGGCAGCATCAGTGTGGGCCCATTTCTAAAGAGCAGAGGTTCAGAGCAGTCACAGCTTAGCATTCATATTGATAAGGGTGTACTCAAAGGAGGGCTAAGAAATGCATTTGCCATGTCAAAGCTGGACAAATTCCCCCTGCTGCCTGCTATGAGGTTGTGCTCTTCTGAGGTTCAAAGAGAGAATGACAAAGAGGAAAATTGTCAGGTGCAATGACTGAGAATAAGACCAGCGCAGATAGAGAGAGCTGGCACGGACGCTGAGCTGTAATTATGGCCAGGGTGACTATAGTCTGAGCCTCAGACAGAACAACCGACCGCCCACAGTCTGATCACTGACCATCTCATGCATATTGCACACTGAGAAAAGCATAAAAGACTGTCTTGATTTGTAAGTTCGAATCTAGCTGATATTGCACAATTACTGTAAGAGCACCAAGGGTTTTTATCAGTCAGCCTTATACAAAGTTGTTTGTGCCTGGTACCAGCACTGATACGAGTGCAGCAAGTTAACTAGATATCCACATGCAACTGTAGGCCTATATTCTTATATTTCTTCAGAACGGCTTAGGCACCATGACAAAACAAATAATCTTTTACCTGAGCTGTGAATGTGAGCTTGCAGCTTAAACTGAATGTAATGTTTTTAGCAAAACAGTTTCACACACACTCAGGTCTTTTTGAATCATTCTAATGAATTTCAGTAGTTTTTTTTTTTTTTTTATCATTTCGATGTATATTGTTACTCACCAATCGATAAAGAATATTGTGATATTTTTGCAGACAATTTTTTATATTATTAATTTGCCTTATATCATGATATATTTTTACTGACCAAAATGATGAAGAATATTTATCTAAGATTTAAAAAATAATAATAATAATAATAAAAATACAGAAGCCAATGCAAAGGTGACTTAAATGATAGGTAAACAAGCATGAGGAATTTTTCCAAGAGACAAAACGATGCAAGCTGACCATACCAAAACCCTGACAGGCTATACTTTGTGAAAGACAATTATATATTCATCAACTGAGAAATTTTGCTGTGTTTGTCAAAGCAAAAATACATTAGGTTATACTGTCGCTGTGATTAACTCTCCTGTTTTTACATAGCATTTGAATTTATTTTGCATGCACATGGAGTATTATAAAACAGCCCATTCTCACTCCCAAGGCGTCACTTAACTGACGCCTTGGGAAGCATTTGGACATGCTTCAATATCTGACGCTTTAGGCGCCCTTTAGCGTCAGTTAGATGACGCCCTAGGATCGTGTGTACCCTACCCCCACCCCACACCTAAACCTAACCGCGTCCTCTAACAGACGCTTTCCTTTAGCGTCAGTTAGATGACGCCGTAGAATCGCGTCATGTAAGTGACGCTAAAGGGCGCCTAAAACGTCAAATATTGAAGCATGGTCAAAGGTGACGCCTTGGGGTGAGAATGCGTTGTATAAAAGGCAGACCACAAATGTTCAATATGTACCCAAGGCGTCACCTTTGACCATGCTTCAATATTTGACGTTTTAGGCGCCCTTTAGCGTCACTTACATGACGCGATCCTACGGCGTCATCCAACTGACGCTAAAGGAAAGCGTCTGTTAGAGGACGCGGTTAGGTTTAGGTGTGGGGTGGGTAGGGTACACGCGATCCTAGGGCGTCATCTAACTGACGCTAAAGGGCGCCTAAAGCGTCAGATATTGAAGCATGTCCAAATGCTTCCCAAGGCGTCAGTTAAGTGACGCCTTGGGGGTGAGAATGCGTTGATATGTAATGACAACGCATTCTCACCCCAAGGCGTCACCTTTGACCATGCTTCAATATTTGACGTTTTAGGCGCCCTTTAACGTCACTTACATGACGCGATCCTACGGCGTCATCTAACTGACGCTAAAGGAAAGCGTCAGTTAGAGGACGCGGTTAGGTTTAGGTGTGGGGTGGGGGTAGGGTACACGCGATCCTAGGGCGTCATCTAACTGACGCTAAAGGGCGCCTAAAGCGTCAGATATTGAAGCATGTCCAAATGCTTCCCAAGGCGTCAGTTAGGTGACGCCTTGGGAGTGAGAATGGGCTGGTAATGATGGAGGTATCAGCTGTATGTGAAAGAGTCTGCAGCTGTGCATTGTTCCACACAGGCAGGGTGGCTGCAAACACAGCATGTGAAGTAAAATGAACACACATTCTTATCAGATGCAGATTTTTCTGCAGCATGTGTGTAGTTGGCTGGCACATAGCGGTGCAGGGGCCGCTGGTCTGCGCCGGGGGGCATGCTAAGGATAATTGGAGGGCCGGCATATTAAGAATGAGGCCAGGCAGCCCCGTCTGCTCAGGGGGGTCAACGCTCTGCACTCACAGCTGGTCATTAGTGACCCACGCAGAAAGGAATATGGAGCTATGCTAAAAAACCTATTAAAATTTTAGCTCAGTGGCTGTGACAACATTACAGGAGAGAGGTGACGGAGGGAGATTAATCTTTATTGGGCGATTAGCGAAACGGGACACACTGTGTTGCCAAGTACAGAGCTGACACACACAGAGTAAGGCCGAAATCTAATCGAAAGTAGATGTTGCATTCTATCTGAATAGCAGAACTCTGAAGGGAAAACTTATTAGGATTTAATCACTTGCATTTAAACTTGTGTACTGTATCTGTATTTAATATTTCCAGGTTTTTTTTGTTTTTCATGGGGGGGGGGATAATTCCAATAAATTATCTCAGGTTGCAAAATAAATTGCCACCCAGGATCTCATGATTATAAATTGCTAAATTAATTTCTTGAAGTGACTGTTGCACATACCGTTCACTATTAAGAGCCCTTCTTTTATGGATTCAGCTGTTTCCTTCTGTTTGGAACAACCCATCAAGTAGTATGCCCTTCAAAAAAGTTGTTCGAAATTCACCCGACAGAGCGTTTGTGTCATTCACAACAGTCATTTTAAACATAGTCTCACAAGCCAAAAGCTAGAATCATGTTCAAAGGTTCAAAAAACTCCAAAAGTGACTAAAACTTTTGTCACTTTTGACTAAAACAAACAAATAATATTCTATTTCAAATCAGTAGCAGTGTCAGTGATTAAAAGCAATGCATTAATGAGATTTTGAATTATGTGGAAAACAAACTCTCCACAAAATAAAGGTACACCTTGAGGGGGGAAAAGTGATCAACAAAACACTACGAAATGACCAACAACCTCGTCCAACCTCGAAACTAAAGAATCCAGGATCTGAAGGTAGATAATAAAGACAAAAGAAGAAAAAAAAGAAAAACATGGCCTCAGCATCTTCTTTTATCGCCCACATTAATTTGTTCTCCAGAACAACAAATGATTTTTCCAGCTCTTGTGAGGATTTTGTTTTTCTTTTATGTGCTTCTCAGACATTAATTATATATTTTTATATAGAATATGCAAAAAGAAATCTGAATGTTGGAAGGCAAGGTGATTAAATATTAAACAATGCAGAAATCATTCTGTTACCTAAAGGGATGCTATTTCTTTTTCTTCTTTTTCCATCTTCCTCTTTTTCGTGGTCTTTGTGTGTGTCGAAAATTCCTTTAAAGTACCGGTATACTCTGAAGGCATCCAACGGCAGACCCTGGTGAAGTTTGTTTCAGACCCCAGCTATTTATTATGGAGTGTGAGGCGGCCGGGTCACTTCACTAAACTAATGTGTCATTACTCGCCGGCTGCAGCACTGACCAAAGCGCTTGCAATATGCATTGAGTTTGAATTATTTCTCTGCCCTCTGGCAGCAACAGTGAGGAAGGAGGCATACGAGACAGAGAGAGAGAGAAATGAGCAACAAAAAAAAAAAAGGAGGAGAGAGGAGATTCTGCGCAGTTTGGGTCTGATCCTAAGGGAAGCATTAGCAAACCTTTGAAGGGGGAAAAAGGCATCTGCACCATAACTGAGACTAACACTGCAGGGTGAGGGGGTCACAGTCCATTCCACCATGCAGCTATTTCTGGTAGCCGGGCCTGAGGAAGAGGAGGGGCCGAGGGAGACTCGCAGCATTCTGCACTCAGTCTGAAAGGAAACTTCACGGCAGGTCTTCGTCGGTGTTAAGCGGATGCTCTCATCCAGTAGCGGCGGTAAACAAACGCAATCGTTAGGGTGGGTTCAGGGCTTGTGGCCTCCTGGTGCAGTAGACCTGGGGCTGGGAAGATCAAAGAGACTCTGGCAAAGGAGGACTGTTCTCTTTGTGCAGGCTGTGAGCCCGCAGGGCTCTGACTCACATACAGTACCTGAATCAATCCACTGCATCATCTCATACTCTCTCAGAGACTTTCAGCTCTGTTCAACATGTTTCACCCGAGGAATGGCTGGATAAAGAAGCATCATGCCCATTCAAACTGCTCAGATTTTTGAGCCAAGTGGATTTTGAATGCAACTTCCAAATATATATATATATATATATATATATATATATATATATATATATATATATGTATTGTATTGTATTGTATGTTTGAAAATGTTAGTGAAACCAGTGCTTAGAAGAACCACTGAGTTGTTAAAGTTGTTCCTTTTCTTCTTAGGGAATCAAGTAAGCCAGGACTTTGTGAAAGAATGTACCAATTTTCATAAACAATTGTTTTAGTACTTTAAAGGAATAAATATTTAAATATTTAAAATAAATACTCTGCCGTATTCATAAAATAACAATAAACTGGTAACTTCATTCATATTCAAAACATTTGGTAACACTTTATTTTGATAGACCCCTTATAAGTGACTAGAGTTAGACGTAGTAAGACTGTCTTGCTAACTCTTTACTGTGATGGTCCTCAAACAGACATTCTATACTGGTATTCTACATTCGAAGTAACTTTGCAACAACATGTCTGCTTACTCTAACCCTACCAGTCTACTAATACTCTACCAACACTTTAACACTCTGAGAGTTAGCCGATGAGTAGATGCAATGTTACACTCTAAAAAATGCTGGGTTGTTTTAACCCAATTTTGGGTCAAATATGGACAAACCCGAAATGTTGGGTTAAAAATGTAATGTAAAAATTTAACCCAACGGCTGGGTTAGTCCATATTTGACCCAAAGTTGGGTTAAAACAACCCAGCATTTTTTAGAGTGTACTTAGTCAACGGAATGTGTTAAGGGACCATCAAAAAAAAATTGAAACCAAAAATACTACTGACAAATCATGTGTATCTTCATGCAAATTCTCACTTAAACATCCAGTTAGTTACTACATTTAAGATTTTAAGTCTACAACATAGTACATCACAGGATCGGTGAACATGATTTCCACAAGTACAACAGGTTTCTGGATCAACATCTTTGTTGATCCTGGAACAAGATTCCAATCAAACAATCAGATTTGAGGGACAAGCTTACACTTTGTGTCAGGTTTAGGATTGCAAAAAGAATAGGTGCTATCATATTATTCACCTATCATTTCCCTTTGATTTTAGGGAGAAGATGTAGGGTTAGGTTTAGGGGTAGTGATAGCTTTAGGACTACGTTTTTGTTTGTTTTTTTGACCGGAATGTTGTTCCAGGGTCAACAAAATTTCTTGATCCAGGCACATATTAGGCAAAATCGCAACCTGTACACTAAAAATATGCGTTTAATTCACTAATTATATAACTTTTTTTGGAGTCATTTGTTCTAGAAATGACTATATTGGTCAGCTGTTTTGCAGTGTTTTTGACTCAGCAGTGATGTGAC
Organism: Pimephales promelas; assembly: GCF_016745375.1. Next base: position 15,560,212 of record NW_024121177.1, on the reverse strand, counting down.
ACTGTTGAATACGTTTTACTGGAAACTCTCTTCACTCCTGCGTCAGTGGAAGAATGCATGTTCTTTTGCTTTTGTTTTTCAGCAGTGGAACTGGTCTGGAATAATGCCCCTGGTGAGAGACATTTTTAATTTTGGCTTCACTTCATCTGACATTCTTAATATTTGAAATGGATTTTTTTTTTTAGACAACTAGGAGATGAGAACATCATCTAACTGACGCTTTTGACCATACATCAACATCCGACGTTTTAGGGCACCCTTCAACCCGGTCTCATCCCAAGACGTCATATAACTGAAGTTTTGGGACGTCTTTTGACCATACGTCAACTTTCGCCTTTTTAAACATCGGTAGATGAGGTTATGGGATCCTAACTCTACCCCAGACCTAAACCTAACCCTAAACCTAACCCGTCACCTAACTGACGTTAAAGGTAAAGCGTCAATTGTATGACGGCCCGGGATCGCCATCTACCGACGTTTAAGGGGGCCCTAAAAAGGCGGATATTGACGTATGGTCAAAAGACGTCCCAAGACGTCAGTTATATGACTTTTTGGGATGAGACTGTGTTACACCCTTTAACGTCAGTTAGATGACGCTATCTAACCCTAACTCTACCCCCTAAAGGTAAAGCGTCAGTTGGATGACGCCCTAGGATCGTCATCTAACTGACGTTAAAGGGTACCCTAAAATGTCGGATGTTGACATACAGTATGGTCAAAAACGTCAGTTAGATGACGTCCTGGGATGAGAATGTGTTCAGCAGAGAAAGCTTTTTGGACACATTGGTTCCACAGTCAGCAAGTTAATCTGTGAGAGCAGTCTTGCAAAACAAACCATCACCGTCACAAAGGATCTGCCACCTGGATCTGTTTTCCCTCAACAACCGTGTGCACCATCACTGAAAACACACACACATACGTTTTGTGGTCTCTGTAGGTCAACGAAAACTTGCTAGAAGAGCAAAATGATGACAAAACCTCATAAGTGGTAAATAAACAAGTTTTAAAAGAAGTCTTCACCAAGCAGAATAGCCCCCATATCATATTAAAATGCATCAGTTTTCGTCAAACAGGAATAAACAAATCTGTGGAGGAGAGCCAAAATGGTGTTGCTAATGCTTCCCCTTTGGAAAGGCCTGCGTTTGGCCCCGTGGGCAGAGGAATGATTGGCAGGCAGAGGAAAGTAGGAGCGAGACCCGGAGGGGAATGAGCGCGGCAGGGATTTGGCTTCACCAGCCCTCCCTCCATGTTTTGAAATCTAAGAATAAACAGCGATAAGGCTCCAAACTCTTCCCGCCGTTTAATCTTCCCTCCACCCTGTCTCGCTGGGCAGCCTACCTCAAATGGACTGGGAGAGAGAGAGTGGGCATGCATGGCTGCTCTCACCTGCGCAGGCTGGCTGTGCGGGCAGGACGATCCCCCTGACTGCAGCGCTAATCGCCTTTAACAGGAAGCTCCAGTGTCTCTGCTTATGATTCTTCCCCATCTGTCTTTCTCTTCAGCGATGAAGGCATCCGTCGAGATTTCTTCCCCTTCTACTGTATCCCATTATGTTGTCTTTCATGCTGCTTTCTTAGTTTGTCTTTCAAAGCAACTGTGGATGTCCTCTTTTAGCCACTGAAAATTGTAGACCAGTGATTCTCTAATTTTTCAGATAAAGTATCACCTTTGATCAAATTAGACCTTCCAAGTACCACCCAAACACAACAATATTTCACTTATTTCTGAAAATCTGTGAACATAATTCCATCAGAGCAGCATCTAAAAGATACACAAAACAACAAAAGCAAGATTAATACAGTTTTACGAATACACATTTTATACTGATTTTGCCGTCCAGTGCACACACAGTATATAATGGAATTTGGGTCAATGTAGCCAACATTTTGTGTATTAGCACTTAAAAATTTGCCTCAATAAACTCTACTGTTTTTTAAATAGTTAGTAAGGTAGTTGTTAAGTTTAGGAATTGGGATTTAGGGATGTAGAATATGGTCTACCATTAATTAATATGTGCTTAAGTACATACCAGCCAATATCCTAAGCCCCTTTCACACACAGATTCCAGAAAATACACGGATAATGTGACCCAGCATTTGTCCCGGAATTGTTTGATTTCGGTTTATTCACACTGCCAGTGATTTGCCGGGATCTGTGAGTGCGTTCACACACAACCGGTAAAAATCCCAGGAAGACACATGACGTCAGGATGACACGTATAACGGACACGTCGAAAACATGTAAACGCGCATACCGAACACGCGCTGTTAAACGATCTCTGCTTCAGTACGGATAGTGAGGAGCTCCTGGTCTCTGCTTCGCTCCAGTTTGCAGCTATTTGTTCCTTTCTTTGTTGATGATGAACACAAACTTTCTTCTAGAGCAACAGAGTCGCGCGATGGCACGAGCGTCATCACTATTTACACACCCTTTACGGCATTGGTCCTGGCTTTTGTTCGCACAGCGCGCGTTCCTGGACTGATTCCGGCAATGTTACTAGGTCCCCACCCAGATAGCAAACTGACATTGAATCAACGTGGAAATATGACATCAAAACAACATTGTTGTTTTGCTCAACGAATTAACGTTGAACCAACGTCAGATGCGTCATTCTTTCAAAACTAACGGAAAATCAACTTGAAATCAACGCGTTGTTTCAACGTTATGAAAGCAAACCAATTTTCGATTTCATTTAGCTTTGAAGAATGCCGCGTCTGACGTTGGTTCAACGTTAATTCGATGAGCAAATCAACGTTGTTTCAATGTCACGAGAGACGTCGTTTCCACGTTGATTCAATGTCAGTTTGCTGTCTGGGCAACCCGGGATCAAGAATCAATCCCAGGTCGTGTTTGCGTTCACACAGAAGGCGTTCTGGCAATTTGCCGGCAATTTCCCGGGATCAACTCGTTGTGTGAAAGGGGCTCTATAGTAATATGCTAATAAACAACTAATTAGTGAGAATTGGATCCTAAGGTGTTACCATATATAATTACCCAGATAGCAAACTGACATTGAATCAACGTGGAAACATGACATCGAAACAACGTTGATATGACATTGTTTTGCTCATCGAATTAACGTTGAACCAACGTCAGACGCGGCATTCTTTCAAAACTAACGGAAAATCAGCTTGAAATCAACGTTGTTTCAACGTTATGAAAGCAAACCGATTTTCGATTTTCATTTAGCTTTGAAGAATGCCGCGTCTGACGTTGGTTCAACGTTAATTCGATGAGCAAAATCAACGTTGTTTCGATGTCATGAGAGACGTCGTTTCCACGTTTATTCAATGTCAGTTTGCTGTCTGGGTATATAATTATATAACTTCATTTTTATTGATTTGTTCATGAACAGAACAGAATTGATTTGTGTTTTTTTTAGAGTTTATTTTCACTTTTGATCATTTTAATGCATCCTTTCTGAATAACATTAGTATATGAATTAAAATATAAATCAACTATAAATTGTCACAGTCTCCGTCTGCACCATTCTGTCTTCGTCATCTTCACTACACTTCCCAGCATCCTCTTGTCTCCACACCTGAACTCACTCCCTCAATCATCCACCTGTTCATCGTTTTCATCATCTGTGACACCTGTCTTTACCTTGTTATGTTTGATTCATGCTTGTATTTAGTTTGCTCCTGTTCAGTCTGTTCTTGTTGGTCGTTGTCAATGTTACCATGTTGCCCTCCTGAACCTGTTTGTTGTTTTATTTTTGAGTAAATCTTTGAAGTGGAGCCTTTTTTGCATCAGTCTTTCTTTATCTACACCATACCCGTGACATAAATATTGTTTTCTAGTTCTTTATTTGTTGAACATTTCAGAAATCTCTAATTTTTCTTTATATTGATACATTATTGTCTCTCTTTTCTATCTTTTTTTATATAGCCCTAACTTTATAGTAAACAGTGTGTGAGACAGAGTCTCGTACAACCCAAAGAAAGATTCATATAGCAGCCTTGTATACTCTTAGTGTTTTAGTGAGAATATTTTTATATTACAGACCCCTGTGAACTGTGTCCTGATGACCAGAAAGCTGCAGCAACATTATCGCTATTATTCACTTACAAATGTCCCACAGAAAAACAAATTATGAATGAAAAATGTGGCAGGGCGAGTAAGAGAAAGCTGATGAATAGAAAGTCAGAAATGGAGTGAAAGAGAGAAAGAGTGTGACAGAGAGAGATAGAGAGAGAGCAGTCGGGGCGGCTCGGTGTCAGCTGACATATATAATTACAGAAATGGTTCTCTCTCCCTAAACCATTATTTATTTTAGCAGTTCTGACCCACTGCTGTGGCTCTACCACCCCCACTCCTGCCAAAAAGTGGCTTTTTTAACTGAAAGCTTTCCAAACAAGCCTCACTAGTACTTGGCTTCTCTCCAAGAAACTGTGTATTTTGGTGAATCTGGCCTGTTTTACTATGAGTCCAGTGCTGGATCGGAACTACTCAGCTAATTTGTGTGTGTGCATGCATGTGTGATTGCGTGTTTGACTATACACAAATGGTGTGAAAGCGAAAAGTTTTAGCCTCACTAAAAGGTGTGATAAAAAAGACAAACAGAAGGACAGAAATTGAAACAACCATGTTGTACAGTGTGATTGCAGACTACAATCCCCTCTGTTTAAGCAAACTGGTACAGTCCAAAGATTTTTTTTTTAAAAAAACAGATAAGGACTCAGAATGAGAGGTTAAAATAACTAACTAAAGGTGTGAATTTGCTAAAGAGGTAAATACAGGAAAATGTCACTCATCGCATGATTAAAGTTCAGCCCTAGTGGCTGCGTTCCTCTGTTCTGAAAAGAGTCTGTTTAAATTTGACAGTATCTGTACATTTTTTGGTTATTAGAAGCAGTGTTAAGACAGCTACTTTAAAACTAGCTTGTCAAGTAATAATCAACACATGATTTAAGAGAGTTAAACCTCAGTCAACTCTGAACTAGTTATCAACATCACAGGCAACTCAGAAAAAATCAGCTGACTAAGGGGACAATGAATTTTGCATGCACACTTATTACAAGATGGATTAAACAACATGTCTTAATTCTTTCCAAATTAGGAATAGTGTAAGTTGTAGATTAGAGGTGAAAAAATCATTGTATTATTGAGTTTATTCATAGTAGAAAATTCCATCTCTTTTTAAGATTTTGTTCATTTATTTTTTTAGATGCCATGGAAAGCACAATTTCAGGATTCCCATTCTTCTTTTCCAAAGGTGATGAGTGAATTGTAACCTTTAGCCCCTGTTAGATCTGACAGGTTGTTACAACAGAGGCATGTGAGACTGCTAAAACACACCCTGGTGGACAAATTCCTACACTACAGGCACAGGATCAGAGAGGAACAGCACCGTAAGCCAAAAAAAAAACTGACAATGAACCAAAAACATACAATAGAGTCATAATATGCTGAGAAAGATATTTACTTGTGTATTTCAGTGCAGTTTGTGGTTTATTGGTTTCAAAATATGGTAGCAGAATTGTTACGCTTTGAAGAAGAGCTGAAATACTTGTATAAAAAGGTATGTGTGTGAGAGGGTGTGTGTGTGTGCGTGAGGTATGATAGATGAGCCAAAACAATAAAAGGTGGCCCCTAACTGAAAGATGCACTCTGTCAAAGAAAATAAATAACTTCAAGCCTCATCACCTTCTTAGAGAAAAAAAAAAGTTTCACCACATGAATATGCAAATATATCAGCGAGTTTGCGTTTGTTTACAAAGCTGCTGCTTTTGTGTCGAGCAATTAAAAGCGCAAACATTTCTTTCTTCTCGCTCTCGTCCCATGAATACTCATATCTGTAGAGATGATATGTAAAAGCTGGCAAATGCATGCAGATTATTAATGCAAATGCAATGCAACTTATTCATTTGTTGACATGAAAGGAATGAATGCCGTATTCAGCATTATCCCGCGGGCTGTGAGTTGCGGCCGGGCCGGGCCACATACTGCGCTAGCACCCGTGATTTTCTCTCCCCTTCACCCTGACCACGGAATCAAGCTGGTCGGATCCTATTGGATCCAGGGCCGGACACAGGGGACAGGCATTGTCACAATGCATGAGAAGAGTCGCTTGCATCAACACACCCCCTCTGCTTCTATCTGAGATATTTATAATTATAATGAGGATGATGATGACCAGGTCAAAGCGGCCTGCGCAAGCAGCCCCATCCGCAGGCTTATCGGAATAACCTCCTGCTCCCTGGATCTTCCATCCGAATACACACATACATTTGGACATAACCATGCAAATCAGTCTCGGATGCGCCCTGCGGAGAGGCAGCGGTCGATCCCCCACGGACAGAACGCTGTCCTTCTTCGTGACCTGTGTCACCAGGAATCAGCAGTCGCTTCTCAGCCGTCCCCCTGACCCACGCATTAGCATCCGTGTGCTGTGCATTGTTTGCTCGCTTTTTAATGCAGTGTTTTTATATGCTGAATATGCAGTAAAAGACGGAGGGAATGTCCTATGGGTAGGAAATGCTAATTGCTGTAATCGTATGACTCATTTGGCTGTTTTTAACGGAATAGTGCGTGTTGTAATTTATGTTACACACTCATGTCTTTTGAAATCCAAAGAAGTATGTCCGATTGTTCAAGCTTTTTGTTTTCATCACTGAAAGTCAATGGTGATGAAGGCTTCAAGCAAGATTTTAATAAGCAACGCCTTAAATTTCAGTAGGTTCCTGCACAAAACTACCAAATGGCTTCAGAAAACTACGACTTTTGTGATGCTTTTAATGGTGCTTTTTCCTTTATTGAGCTTGACATTCTGCTCACCATCAACTTTCATTGTATTGCATTGCAGGTTTGGAATGACAGGAGTAAAACCATGGCAGATTTTTTTTGTTTGTTTTAACTGTCCTTTTAAGTGGTTTGGTATCCAGTTAAATTTGTTGCATGGGTTAGAGAAAAAGAGCTTATGTCATCTATGTGTGCGTAATAGCAAGTCAATAGCTAGAAAAGTACCATTGCTCATCCTGAGAGGAATTTCTCTCATCCTTTTAAGATTTTCATGTGACTCAAGATCAATGCCGTTTTATTTATTTGAATAGTGCGGGATCAATAGTCAGCCACGGTGAAGAGTGTGACCACTGAAAGACGAGCCATATGCAAAATATGGCCATCAACTCACCAGAGCCTGTCCTGTTTCCATCTCTCCTGTTGTCTTTCTCTTTCTCTTCCTTAAGATGTATTTTATTGAGAAACAAAACTGCATATGAAGAGTTTGGTTCCAAAACGCTATAAATCCATTTTGATGAATTTGAGTAAAACTGTGTTTTCTTTAGCAGGAAAATGGGAAGATGAAAACCACTATTTTCGGTTTCAAATTTTCACATAGCATTTGTAGGTTATAATAATTATAAATAAAAAATGAAATCCAGGTTTTGATTTCCAAAGATTTATTATAAAAACAGATCGTTTTTTCCCCAAAATGCAATAAATGCAATAAATCCAATAATTTCTTTTTTTTCAAAATGCAATTAATCAAAATAAAATTTTATAAACATTGAATTTCTTGTGCATACTATAAATCCATTGCTTTAATATAACAATATTCGGTAACACTTTAAGGGTTCATGTCATGAATTATCATGAATTCATGGATAAATGAATTATGCATTAATTCATATTAATATCATCAGGAACTATCAACGTTTTTTTTAACAGTTCAACGTTTTTCATTCATGACTTCATGGATGAACAAAACCTTAATTAAAACATTAACTAAGACGAGCACATCATCATGAATTATGATTTATTAAGCATGATCTAATGTTATGCATATACATCGCTGTTGTCAACCTTGGGACGTCGCCGCTGAACTTTTGACGGCGATCAGCTGTAAACTGGCTTGGTCCTGCTCGGTTTTCGTTGACTTTGAATAAAACAACTGAAAGTTTTCCAAAAGATCCTCTGGGGGTCAGTGTGTCAGCGTGACAGAAGTTTGATGCTGTCGTGTGAGAACAAGCAACAGCCGGCATTTCCTCCTCCCGAGTCCATCTTCTTCCTCACGTAAATGATTCGATTTCGATGTCACGTTTGCCCATGCAGGATGCCTTACCCTCCGCAGGTTCACCAATGCTGTCAAAATTATTCATTTTTTTTGTTTGTTTGTTGATCGAAAGGACAAAATAGAGAAAACCTAGGAAGCCGGGTTAGTTAAAGCGCTGCCGTTACTGTTTACATTGCGTGGAATGGTGCGTTGTGATTGGTTTAGCGGATATGTGGCATTTTTCAGAAAACGGAGACTGGCGTTTGTCGCGGTTTGGAAAGAAAGGGAGAAAACATTACATAATAACACGGCGGATATCCCATTTTACGTAAAATTAAACATTGTTTTGTATCTGGTCGGTATTGAAAAGTCCGATTTTTGCAGTAACTCATTTTTTTTAAAAATGGCGTTTATCGCGTTTTGGAACCAAACTCTTCATATATACATTCACCTAAAGGATTATTAGGAAAACCTGTTCAGTTTCTCATTAATAAAACCTAATCCAATCAACCAATCACAATGCAGTTTCTTCGATGCCTTTAGGGGTGTGGTCCTGGTCAAGACAATCTCCTGAACTCCAAACTGAACATCAGAATGATGAGAACCCGACCACTCCTTGCTGTCTGACGCTGGGATAGAACAGTTGTCCCTTGTGGCGTTTCCGACGGCTCGTGGGCGGCAGCTCCGTGTCTGTGAGGGGAGGTGGAGAAGGTGAGAGTGAGGCTCGAGGGAGGGAGTCCAGTAAGCGCGTCGCGGTGGCTACAGGCTCCGGCGGCCTTTGAGAACGGCGCTTCTTTTTACGCGATCCTGCAAAGGGCGGAGTGTGAGGGTTGAACATTTCAACTCGAGCCCAAAGGGTTGACATCGAAAGTGCACCGCAGAGCTCGCAACCCCCTGACAAGAGAGCAAGAGCTGCGTGTTCCTGGCCCAGACATAGTGCAGATAACATGGCGGTCTCCATCGCAGAGCGGGGCTCTGCACAAGCCACAGGAAGTGGGAAAAAAAACGCTCGCCACTCTTTTAGAGTGAGTTTTAGCAAGGAAAAAGGATACGTCACCGGATAGCATCTCGCTCTGAAGGCTGAAGGTGGCGAAGATGGCCGGCTTCTTCAGGTGTTGTCCTTAGTTGGCTTGTCGCCATCCTCGACGATCCAGCAATGTGACAAGCTTCTCTCTAGATCCAGCAAATGCGACGAGCTTCGCTGAAGAGATGAAAATCAGAGAAACAGCCTCTCCGAGCCCTGCTTGTATACTTTTTTGGCTTCAATGTCTCGAAAAGATGAATCTTTCATGTAATGTAAGCTAACTCACACAATACGAGAGAGAACTGGTATATTTGGAACCCAACAATACATTGGTCAAACATATTGATTTTTCTTTTATGCCAAAAATCATTAGGATATTAAGAAAAGATCCTGTTCCGTGAACATATTTTGTAAATTTCGTACCGTAAATATTTTGCATCCTCAGATTCCAGATTTTCAAATAGTTGGATCTTGGTCAAACATGTCCTATTCTATCATCAATGGAAAGCTTATTTATTCAGCTTTCAGTTGATGTATAAATCTCAATTTCTCAATGTGGCTGCATGGTTTTGTGGACCATCGTCACATATAATGTTTGTGTTTTTCATAAAAAACAAGAAAACAAGTCCAATATACATAACATATGTAATTTAGTTTGACACGTAAGTTTGGGGTTGGATACTTTTTTTTTTATGATCTAATGCTCTGCACTTAAAAAAAAGAGAATATTGAGAAATATTGAAAAATTGAAATAATGAGAAATATTATTCTTGTTTTCTATTTTCTACTAAACAGCTTAATATTTTACATTTATTTATTTATTTATTTGGTCATCATTCATTTTTATTGTGTGCAGCTTGGACTTTCAGCAAAATATCTCCTATAGTGTTCCACACAAGAAAGAAAATCATATAGGTTTAGAACAGCATACGGGTGAGTAAATGATGACAGAATTTCCATTTTTTTAATGAACTATTCCTTTCGAAGGATTTTTTGATCTTTCACTCTTCTTTCTTTCTTTCTCTCTTGCTCTCTCTCTCTCTCTCGCAAAGATTGGCTATGGAATGGATTAGTGCTCTGCAACATCACTTCAACTCCCAGGCCAGCCAGTGTGTGTGCCCCCACTCCACATTTGTGTTTAATCTTATTTAAATGAAAGGGACTTTGGCAAGAAGGCGGCAGGGAGTGCCAGCCTGCACTCCGGAGCTGGGGAGGAGGATAATGCCCAGCTCGGTGGCAGTGAGAACAGGGTTTGGGGGGGCCGGAGGGTGGAGAGTCCGATCCAGCCCAGCAGGAAGCTCCAGATGTGAGGCCACAGAGCTGACAGTGCTTGTTCCCTCTGGGAAAGAGTGTGGCTAACATAGCTCAGAGAAAATGAGGAACAGAGAAAGAAATACAAAGAGAGAGAGAGAGAGAGAGAGAGAGAGAGAGAGAGAGAGAGAGAGAGAGAGAGAGAGAGAGAGAGAGAGAGAGAGAGAGAGAGAGAGAGAGAGAGAGAGAGAGAGAGAGAGAGAAGGGAGGGAGGGAGGGAGGGTGACAGGCCGCTGTAATTTATTCTTGTGAATTGGACAAAGTTTGGAGTAAACATACTGTAGGTGCAGAGGAACAGAGAGTCCTGTGAACTGTGAAAGTGTGAATCCTCCAGCCCTCTTCTTTCTGTGCAAAGGACGTGATGATAGTCTCTTTGCCCATTTTAGCCATTTGTATCATTAGATGGTGATACAACTGTCCTGAAATCATTATAACTGAAAAGAATCATTTAAAATCATTTAGCGTATTTAAACATAACTGCTTCACTGTTATTGAAATCTGAAAAACAACAAAATAAAAGTCATGTGATGCGACTTCCAAAAACTTTTGATATACAACAAAATGGTTGTATATCATATCATGCTCACGTAAATGTACCCAAAAATGAAAATTTAAACAGTAGTTGACGCAGAAAAAAATATAATGGAAGTCAATGGGAACCAAAACTTTTTTTTTTTTTTTTTTTGGAATGACATGAGGGTGAGTAAATGATGACATAATTTTCATTTTTGGATGGGCAATTAATGCCATTAATACCAAAATCCAGAGTACTAAAATGTTATAGAAATAGTGTAAAGTAAAACAAAACTTTGTCACTCATACACTATCCACATACATCACCAAACTTCTCATAAATAAAGTGGAAAATCTGAAACTAAAATATTTGTAAACTCATATGGTATAAAATGAGTTATTTTCCCCATGTTTTTCTCCGCCACTGAGCTAATCCAGTAAGTGTGTTAGAATATGTTTAAACTTTCCATCTCTGAGTGTGTGTTTGTGAACTGGGGGTCAGTTTGAGATATGTAGCTACAGTACGTGTCACATATCTTATCGTTCTGTTGTTACTTGTGAGTCAACAGTACACACACACAAATACACGCATGTCTACTCACACACACACCCATGCAGTGCTGTGTCAGTGTGGCCAGGGGCTAAGAGTGTGGTGGTGGGCCAGATAAGGGGTCGGTGGAGCAGGCGTAGTGTTTCGAGGACAGTCTGAGGACCGATAAGAGCAGATAAGATTCAGCCTGCGAGTGCTTATGGGAACATTTAAGCTCAGAGACCCTGCCACCAGCCCCAAAGACTATGTGTGACACTTCAGTGGCCAGAGAGAAGAAAACTCACACACTTTTACACACCGCCCCCAGAGCCTGAATGCTCAATTGCTTTTGCCTGAAGCCATACTGCGATAAATCGGACATTTACATATTGTCATTACAATAAATACATTTCATATTTATTTAATTAGGCACTTTAAATGCTCTTTTAAGGGTTTTGCAATGCAAAAGCGATTCAGTGCGACTTTGTGAAAGGTCTGAAAGGACACTGTTTGCTTTAAGACCTTATCTGGAGGTTCATTTCCAGACCAAGCATGAAATACGTCAATGTCAAAGGAGACATTTTGAAGTTCTAGAGGTGGGATAATAAGGCCACGCATTTCTCATAAAACATGACCTTCATTTTCTAGGAGGAAGCCGCCACACGGTTCAAGAACTGTTTTACATTTGATACTGGCTGGTGGGCCTGGGGTTTATTTTGAGATATTTATTGTAACACAGGTGTTCTCTTTTCTGAGAATCAGGAACTAGATGGGTCTGCACGGACCACCATGCTCAGCCAAGTGTCGAAAGGACAGCTTAAATGAAACTGGCCCCAGAGGAGGTGCTGGCAGTGGGGGATAGACCGAGAAGAAGCGCCAATATGACCGTGCAAGCTGGCCTAAAAGGGAAGGAAGGAAACAGGGGCCAGTGGTTCCATCAAACAGACAGCCTCTCGGCTAAAGTCTCTCATGGTTGTGACCACACCATCCCCCTCAGAGTGAGAGCGGACTCTTGACTCTCTCACAGGCCCGAGAGTGAAAATAAACACCACATGCAGCGAGACCAGACTCCATAGTATTTAATGAGAGGAGAGTGTTTTAAAAGGCTGCTGAAAAGTATGGGGCATGAAAAAAAAAGTAAATATAAGTCATTCTTTGTATTCCGCCAATTCAGTAATTTTTTATTTTTTCTATCGAGTTGTCCTGAGGACATGCTTTGCTTGGTGAACATTACTCTGTGAGTGAAACATCTCAAAAGAACCAGTATAAGGAAAATTACCGTGGAACTTTGACCAAGAAGTAAATTTGAAACAATGTTTTTTTTTTTTGTTTGTTTTTTTGCATTGGTTAACTACATTAAAACACAATAAAAACTACTGATGAAAAATTATTTATTCATCTTTTGTGTTAAGTTTAACATATACTATTACATTATTAAATCAAAAAGTTGTATCTGTATTTTTATACAGTATATCTGCATATTTATATTATTTAATGGATCTCAGCAAAGATTAACTAACAAAGAATAATAAAAACTAACAAATGTAATGTTGTTACTGTAGTTCAACAAGTGCACTAACTAACATTAATAGGGCCTAAATGTAAATGGGTCAACAATATTTCTATCTTGAACACGATTATATATTTTAAAAATTCTTTCTAAGACTTATACAATTTTGAAAACACCATTGACATTATTCTTATTCTTATTTGTTTTAATCAAAACACTCTTTTGAAAGCATTCAATTGTTGCTTCTTCTACCTGGAAACGTCCCAAAAGCTATAGAGAGAAACCTTCTGCAAATCTCCATGCATCCAACCATGACTTTGAATCAACTGTGGGCAATAATGAATAGATATTAATTTTTAATATCTGGGACCTTTGTAAGACTTGTCAAGCTGTCGCGAGGCTCTTTTGATATGTGAGTTTTAACATTCATAAAAGGGCTTGAAAGCCTGCCAATGAGCAGCATCTGCTCCCAGTGCAGCGAGACGGGGCTCCTCAATGAACTAACACGCATGCTGCTCCTCCCCACAATGAGACAAAGTCAAAGACAAGTTCCTTGTTGATGCCTGTCTATGGCAAAGGTGTCACCACTGCAATTAATCTCTTTAACAGAGAGCAGGGCACTGCTTTGTTTATTCTCCTGGCTTCTCTTCTCCCCGACTGCACTCCCCACGGCCTCCACACGCACGTTTATCAGACCCCTTATTTCCTTATCGGTCTGTCATAGCTGACCATGGCCTCTTGAGTAACTATTCTGAAGGAAATGGTGAAAAAAAAGGGAAAGAAGCAACAAACGGCTAACCACTTCAGATTTCCACGAACTGCCTTATCAGAGGAGACCGGCCGACCTCGTTCTACCCACCACATGACTTAATAATGACCAGACCTTCCTCTATACTGTTCCCTCCTTCATTTATTCTCTCACGTTTACATCTCTGAGCACTTTCTACCTTAACGGCACCCTTGTCACACCCATGTATTCATGAAGCCCAATGTTTTAACCCTTTTCACTAAAACACTTGCTATCTTTCTTAAAGGGGCCATGTGCACACTTTTGTAGCAGTTTTCCCCTAAAGTCCAATTTTAATGTTAGTGAAGGATACTGCAAGTCGTAATTTAAAGAATTTTCCACCCTCTTTGAAATGTTTTGAGAATTAAAGTTAAAATTGTTTATTCATAAAAAGTCAGCTGGGTTCAAATTTAAGTGTGTGTGTGTGTGTGTGTGTGTGGTTCAGGTATAAAATACAGGTTACACTTTATTTTAAGGTGTCTGTATTACAGTGTAATTACACAATTAAGTACTGTGGAATAATAATTAACAACATGTACTTACTATGGGGTTAGTTGCATGCAACTTTGCATAATTTCTAGTAATCACTATAGTCACTATATGTAACGTGTAACTTGTGGGGACTTTTTTTGTTCCCCATGAAAATATTTGCTTATTTGTTATACTAAGTGATGTTTTTTGAAAATCTAAAAATACAGAAAGTTTTCTGTGATGAGTAGGTGGTTGGGTTTTGTCAAGTTTGTACGGTATGAAAATCATTAAGTCTGTGGAAAGTTCACATAAAACATAAAAACCATATCAGTGAGTGAATGAGTGACTGAGCGAGCGTGCATGCTTGTGTGGTGCGAGTGTTCATCAGAAGGAGAAAAATCATACAGGTTTGGAACAACATGAGGGTGAGTAAATTATGGCAGAATTTTTTTTTTTTTTTTTTTTTTTTTTTTGGTGAACTTTTGTTTTACAGTAAGTCTGTCCTTAAAAAAATAAGTTGTGTGAAAATAAGAAAATGCCTCGTTCACATAGCCTACTTTAATGTAATTTTTGGCACCTGATGGTGGCCTTTAATTGTATGAAATACATTGATTTGTATTGAAAAAAGTACTATCAAATCATTAGAGGTTTTGAACAGAATGTTATGTGTAATGTATGTGTAAACATGGACATTGTTTGATGTTCTCATGAGTGTGACAGTACAATGGACATTTCTTCAAGTTTGTTTTCCTAAATGGGTTGGGATGGATCTTTGCATGAACATTACACCATGTCTACATATAACATAATTTAAAAAAAAAAGTTCTAAGTTCTCTTTGAAACCAACTTAACGTGCAGGTAACATACAGAGCTGTAGTATCAGTGTGAAAAGAGCAGAATATTCTGGAGACGGCGAGCCTTCTTCTTTCGGCTCTCAGATCGGGATGGAAATGAAGGGAAAGTTGACTGAGCTGTAAGTACAGCCAACCAAGTACAGATCAGGAAAAATCACTCGCTTCAATTAGTCATTCTTTTCCTTTCTTTCTTTCTTTCTTTTCTTTTTCCTCCTTTTTCTGACATCTGATTAGAAATGTATTCCTGAATCTCACCAGTAAAAAGAAAGGGAAAGAGAACTGGAGAGAAAGTGCAGGATAAAGATAATCCAACAGCTTAGGAGATACACCTTAAAGTCAAACCAGGGCACAGAGGATGTTTAAAAAAGAAAGAAGCATCAAGACAACGGTTAAAGAACAGCCCAGCTTTAATGAGTCAGTGTCCAAAAAAAAAGAGGAAAGAGGAGAAAGAAAAGCTGGCTTAAAAGTATCCCTCATTAGCTCCTCAACTGATGTCACATGCTGGCAATCTCACAGCCATGAAGACAATAAAGAAAAAGCAACCATAGCGATTGAGGCTACCCAGACTATAGACGCTGTGGAGTAGTGTGGAAAAGTGTGCATACGAGTGTATTAATTAAGCCAATGAGAAAAATGTTGTGTACCCACAAGGTCACACAAGCATTGAACGGAACTATGTTAGATATCTATCAACTTACTGCATGCTAACACATGATAAGACACACACAAGTTAAATTAAAGAGATGTTAGTATATATTGTCTCATCTCAGTATAATTAGAGAGTTATAATTGGCTGTTCATGTTGCAAAGCATCATGGACATGTGCTGTTATTCCTGCAATGGCAAAGCTGAATGTTCAACAGCCACATGTGAAATTAGTCTGACATGCTGATGCTATTATTTTTATTATTATTATTATTAACATCAATGTTGCAAAGAAGTTGTGCTGCTTAATCTTTGCAGTTGTGCAGCTCAATACATTACACATTTATTTCAGGATTCTTTAATGAATAGAGAGTTCAAAAGAACACCTTTTATTTGAAATATAAATCTTTTATAAATATTGTTAATGGCTTTACTCTCACTTTTGAATAAATATGTGAAAAAAAGAAATCCTGCTGACCCCAATGTTATGAACAGCTGGTGTATATACCATGGTTGTGCTGATCTTTGTTTTTAGATTTGTAATATGTGCTTAATTTTAAAGAGGATTCTACTTTTGTTTTATTGGTGCATGTGTCGTATAAACACATTCCAAAAACATGCTGCATAGATCTGCCATCTTGGTTTTGTCCTTGGTAAAGGGTCTAAGGTCACAGGTTTCCCCCCCCTCTTTTAGTTAGGTAGTGATCCGGGCCTGGCCGTTTGCCGAAGACCCCGTCCTACGACGACAAGGCCACTCATTAGACTCCCAAAGAGCGGGAGGAAACTGGCTAGACAGGGTCTCACAAGGGGACAGATATTGATCAAGGATCAAACACACCCACACACACACTCATCACAATAGTACATTCTCACACACAGGCACACTCATACACAGCAACTCGAATCAAGGGTGTAAATTGGGGGATGCGAAGAAGAGAGCGAGGGGATGCTTGATGAAATAGAGGCCAATATGTGATCAATACAGCCTGAGATTTTCTCCTCTCTCCATTTCAATTGCCATGCTGCAAGCAATTAGACGAGGTGAAGATAGTGGGCCAGATTTACCCCCATTACCAGACAGGCCCTGGGAGGAGAGAAAAAAAAAAGTTACTGTTATTATTTTTCTTAGTCGATATGCTTTGATTTTTTTTTTTTAAATAAAACTGTGCATGCGGGTGGAGAGACGTCCTTGAGCTGACAGCAGGCCAATGATGGCAGGTCACTTCTTAGAGAGAGAGAAGAAGAGAGAGAGAGGTGATGATGATAAGGAGGAGGAGACAAGTTCCTATATCGCTTCCGAACCAAATAATAAAGTTCTAGAAATGTTCATTCTCTTTCTTTTCTTTTCTGTTTTTTTGTAACCAAAGACTATAACCTTACCTAAATAGGTTTTTGTGCACTGTAAAAAATGTTTTCAAGATTTGTTATCACAACATATTTTCTTTTGTCAAATCAACTTTATAATAATTTATTTAGTTGAGATAACTTATTATTTTGAGTTTCTGATGGTTAAATTAATCTACTTTATTGTATTAACTCACTTTTTCCAGTTCAATCAACTTAAAATTTTAAGGCAACCCAGGTTACTTACTTTTTTAAGTTAAACCAACAATATTTTTTACAGTGTAGTAATCACAACATTTTTTCTTTTGTCAAATCAACTTAAATAATTTATTTAGTTGAGATAACATATAATTTTGAGTTTCTGATGGTTAAATTAATCTCCTTTATTGTATTAACTCACTTTTTCCAGTTCAATGAACTTAACATTTTAAGGCAACTTACTTTTTTAAGTTAAACCATCAATATTTTTTTTTACAGTGTGACAACCTAAAGCAAACCTATTGACAATGTTTATTTACACTTTATTTCGATATTCCACTTTAGACATTCTACTGCAACTACATGTCAAATCACTCATTCATTTAAAACTGCAAGTCAGCTAGTAGACTGTTAGGTTAGGGTTAGGATTAATAAATTCACACTTGTAAAGTTACTTAGTAGAATGTTTATTGGGGGAGCTTCACAATAAAGAGTTAACAGATATTAAGGAGACAGTCTCATAGTATGTCTAAAGTGGACAACTGAAATAATAAAAAAAAAAATGTTTGGTTTTATTTTATTACCAAAAACTTGCCTTCCCTGAACAATGCAGGGAGGTTTTATTTTTGTGACCTTCCCACAATGTGGGGTTAGATGAAAGGAACGCACTGTTGACCAAGGTCAGTGGAATCTCGTGGATATAGTATGAAATAAAGTATCAAAGAACCTTGTACCATATCAAGTACATACTACAGAGCACACCTGTGCAGACATGAATCAAGTACAAAGAAATACCAGCTGTCATACATGTCCAGAATGTGCAGGACCACAAGAATGAGCTTTTTTTTTTTTAATAAACCTTAATTTTATTATAAAATAATTCATTTTATAATAAGTTGTATTTCTGTGGGGTTCCTCTTAGAGCAAATGTGACAATTGTTGACATAAAATAAGAGTATAGCACTATAAAATGAATGTGGATTCAGAATTTGATGAGAAATGTTTGAGTTGAGAACTCTTTGTGAAATGCTCTAAGACATGTGAGATGACTGAGGTCTTTTTCTCAGGAGAAACATCTGAGAGGCAATTCAGTAAACGTCTCAATTTGCTCTCCATTTCTTTTCAGAGGCAATGGGAGAAACAATTGAGACGTCCAAGAGATATCATTTGTTTTCTTTCCCATGAGAACTGTCTTAATGGTTTTGTCCTTACTCCACTCTTGAATAGAACCATCATTACATTCACCAGCAATAACAATGTACTATAGATTTAAAAAAAAAAAAAGTATATTTATATTCTAAAATGACAAAGCTTCAAGAAAACATTGTAAACGGTATAATAAAGTGTTGCTTAGGTCAGAGCTAACAAGATGGGTCTTGGCGCTCATATGCATACCATTGTTTCTAAGCGCTGATAGAGAGAAAACCACGCAAGATCCTTCACATGACCTTCAGTGTCTGCGTCGTCTGAAAGAGCTTACCTCTCGGTAAGGGAATGTCACGCAGACCCGAAGCTTTATCTCCAACCCAGTTTTTCATGGGCATCTTAAAGGGCTGTTTGAGCTAGCTGAAGTGTTTGGACAATAGGTATTCATTAAGAGCCAGTGTACAGTGTACAGGGCTGTTTTGTCTGAGAGAGGAAGATAACAAAAGGACATGGCAACCCACTTCAGCATTTTCGAAATGAATGGCTGGGGCGGAGTGACAGTTTAGCATTCAGTGTCAGGTGTCGCCCGCAATGTACTTTTTCTCTTGTTTATTTTTCATGGGCCGGGGGTGTCTCGAAACAAAGGTGGGTTCAAATTTGGCACAGTCTCTCTTGTGCGTCTTTGCTCTTGTTTGGTGTAATCCTTTAGCGTTGTCTGAAATGACACAAGTGTCAAAGCCAGTGATGTCAGAGAGCGCGGGCTGCATTCTTCGTCCTGCCTCTGAACCCGTCTTCACAGAGAAATTGATTAGCAAGGGTTCAGGCCCGGCAGCTCAGGCCTCAGCATGCAGAACACTCCCTGAACACAATAAAAAAAAAGAGGGGGGAAAGAGGAGGGGATAAGAGAGATCCCTGGCAGAGTGAAACACACAACAGGACAGCGGGGACTAGCCAGTTCAAAGTCCACAGTCTGAAACCCTAGAGAACCCCCCACCCCACCCCCTGAACCCTGCTCCCTGCCCCCTCCTTTCTTGGCCCTCGTCTGGTTTGAAAGGTCAGTGCGTGTCTGGGAAAGAAGTCTGGGGATCCCCTTCTTTATTAAAGGTCACTATTATTCAATAGCTCTTAACACACAGCCGCTCTGCTTGGTCCAGCGAGCCTGGGCAGGAGGGGGTGCTGGAGGATGCAGGATGGGGTGCAGACAAGCCTTGGTAGATTTTTGGGGAGTCCTGCATATAGGGCCATATTACTGAAACATCCTCTCTTTTTATCTATTTCGCAATGAAGATGTCAGTCTGGATCTTATTTAACTTCAATTTGCTTAATATAAGACATATTTTATTGTTTCTCAAACTAATTTTTTTTTTTTATAAATGACATGCAGGGTTTTCTCCTCTTATGCACTAAAATTCTGGAACATATTAAGAGATATTTTAAAAGGCATCAACTATCCTTTAAATTAATCATTAAATCTTTTTTTTTTATAAATGTAAATATTTTGTGTTCATGCGAAAAATATTTTGAATAAAATATCAAATCAAAAATATTGAAATGAATTTTGTATGTAACTCATTTTTATATATCGTATTTGATGTATTATGTTTATGTACTTTACTGTTGTGTGTATGTACAGTTTATGACACATTACTTTTATCAAAAGGGACAGTAAAGACATTTATAATGTTACAAAAGAATCTTAAAAATATATCAGTTTTCACAAAAAAACAGAAATGTTTCTTGAGCACCATATCATCATATTAGAATGATTTTAAACGATCATGTGACACTGAAGACTGGAGTAATACTTTGCATTACATTTTAGAATATATTAAAACTACTGACTTTTTTATCAAACATGTTTGAGCACAAGAAACTTCTTTGAAAAACATTTTTAAAAAACTTTCTGACCCCAAATTTCTGAATGATATTATTAATAAATTCTAAGGGTTTTAAGTTTTACTGCTAATATGAAAAACAGCTGTTTAAAAACTTTCTACCAATGTGAGTTAGGAAACATACAAAACATGTGTTGTGTTTTCATTATATTGCAGTCCAATAGAGTTCAGGGTTAAAATGTTTGTTGTGCTGTATGGCGTTATATCTGTCGAAAGCGTGATGATGGCCAGTTGAATTTAGCCGTAAATTGAGTTGGGGGGGAGGGGGTGTTCCCACATTGCATTACAAACTACTTCCCGGTTTCTTACGGAGAAAGTGAGAGCGGGAACTGACACACTCATTCTCATGTAAAACACTCTTCGCACAAGTATCCCCCCAATCTGCGAGTCCTCATTAGGTATGCCTAGTTTAGCGCTGACTCTTTTTCATCAAGTGGCTCTATTATTACAATAATCATCACCACTACCTCAATCATGTTTGCAGTAATTTCATAAATCAAGGGCCCTTTAGCAGGCCACAGGAGCTCTGGATTCTCTCAGGCCATTTGTTCACAGTTGCAGAGAAGAGGTGAGCCAACGGGGGGAGACTGATCAGTCTAGGCCTTTCACACAAGAGGGACAGTAATTACAACCCTGTGCAATGGGTGACAGGGGAGAATTATCACTCTGATTCAAGACTAAAAGCCGCTTTCTGGCTCCAATGCTAAATTCTCCATCAGTGAACATTGTTCTCGATTTTTTTTTTATAGATATTTCAGGACCAGATGTTTAAGGCCTTGTACGGAGATGAACACAAACGGATATTCGAGCAGCGGGGTTCACACTGACTTTGAAACGAGATGATTTTCAGCACCTGGTTTTGATAAGGCTCCTTTGCACATGACCCTGAAAGCACATGGCGCGATTTCATATGTCATAAAAAGTATGGATTTGGTAACAACATAGTAAAATTTATACGATCTGGCGTCTTTTTAAAAATATATTCAGCCATGAAGAAAAAAAAAACTGTTGTGAGTAACCAGTATTTATTTTGATGCTGGTGTCCCTTCCATGGCTGCAAACTCTGGACCAGAATATAAATTCAATATTTTAGCAGGGATCTGACTTGAATAAAAAAAATGAATGGTTTGGTGAACTTGTTTTCGATGAGCTTTTTTTTAAACAGCACTGATAATGTGTACAGTCCATTAGCTTCTGAGTCACCACTGAAGGACATTCCTACTTTCCCACTTGAGGATTCATCAGGGAACGGGTGATGGTTCTCTGTGTGGCTTGCATGCCGGCAGTAGCAGATGGCATCAAATTGAATTAGATTGCAGTGTTAATAAGAGTAACTTTTTGTTTTTGTCCTTGAGAAACAGAGGAGGGGGTTTTCATATCATTCCAAGCTAAAGCTGAAGCCATGAAGACACATTCCACGAATATGGTACTTTGGTGTACTTCTTACATTTACATTTATTCATTTAGCTGACGCTTTCATCCAAAGCGACTTACAATGGCTATATTTGTCAGGGGTTGCACGCCTCTGGAGCAACTAGGGGTTACGTGTCTTGCTCAGGGACACATTGGTGTCTCACCGTGGATTCGAACCTGGGTTTCTCGCACCAAAGGTATGTGTCTTATCCACTGCGCCTAAGCACGTGTTCTTCTAAGCATATGCACAAATCAATTACTCAGATGTGGTAGATGAGATATTATCTAATGTTAAATGCACCTATTAAAAGCATGACACATTATATGTATCAATGTTTGAATCCCCCTTAAAACAGAAAGGTTTTAGATGTCCAAAATTATAGAAAAAGCATTGCAAAAATATGCAAAGGCCCGTTAAAAAAAAATCAATTCAAAATAAATCAGCTCATATAAAATTAAAATTTAGCCTCCTTGGGTTCATAATCAACATTTTCCGAAGGTTAAATACCTCCTATTACTAACCATTCGCTGGAAAATAAAAATTATTTATTATCTTATGATTCATTTTTTTATACAATAATTATAAATAACTATAATATTTTACATATTATTATTTTTTTAAGAGTACAAGGCCTTATTTTGTACATGGAAAGTGACTGGAACATTCATGACTGCTTACATAAGACTAACTTATTATGTGGCTTCAACTGGTACTGGTACATCTTTTAACCCAATCTCTCTCTTCTCATTCTCTCTTTCACTCTTCACATGTATACCGTATACATACAAGTAAATGTTTATTAACATTGGTGTGGAGTTTGTCTGTATTATATGTGTGTCACATGTCTGTGTGTGCATGATTGCATGTGAGGGTGCGCCCTGGTGTGTGTGTCCATGCGATTGTATGGCGGGGTGTGTCTGAGTCTGAACGTGGGGCTCCAGTCCAGTCAGAGGGGGGCACGTCACAGAAAGAGCACTCGGCTCAACCGGGTCAGCAAGCACTTTTAGAACATCTACAACTGATATGTCCACTATCGCGGGCCATTATGACCGTTACATTGCAGCCATAGAAACCCAAATTCAGATGAGACTGTTTGGTCCTGGATGCTATGACAAAAATTTTATGTCTAATCCCCACCCCCCCCACCCCCCACCCTCTGCCTCCCAACCAAAAAACAGCTTCCAGTCCCAACCGTCGCTTCAGCCCCCTTTCCCAATCCTGCTAAGGATTATTTTGTATAATGATGAATAATTTATGAAAATCTACCCCCTGGCCCTCAACAGTGTCTCTCAATTGGCCTTGGCATTAAGCCATTCATTCCTCTGTCTGGGGTGGGAGTCGCTCATAAGCAACCGCATAATAAAATCTCATTTTCCCTAAAAGCGAATGATGCCATGACTTAAAATCTTATGAATAATTTCTAAACCTAAATTTGGACACACTCTCCCCTTTGTGAAGGCTAAACAAGGATGGTGCCACTTTTCGGCACACCTTTTTACTGTGCATCGCCCCACCAATGATCCTCTTCTTCTTTCCTAGGTATAAGTCTACCAAATTTGACTTTTATTATTAGGAATGGGTTCTGATGATTTTACGGTTTTGATTTCACTTACAGATACCTTAAAAGTTCCACTGAAAATTCTTGTAGAATTTTTTATGGAAAGTATGAAAGTTTTTTATGGAATGAATACCAAAGAAAGAAGAGCAATTCCACTGCCAATTTAAATATTTTTTAACAATTTATCAATTGTCTTTAGAAGTAGGATAAATCCAATGCCGTTATTAAGCTTGTAAAAAAAACACATGAAAAATTGGAAAGATATCTTAAAATACTGCGGACAAAATTCACAATGTGTATCTTTAGATACAAGCTGTCATATGAACCAGTCAGATTAGCTTAGTAAAGCCTTAAACTTAGTGGTAAAAAATGTGTTCGATTGACTAAAAAGAAACTGCTAATAAGAGTGATCCGGGAAGAGGGAACCGGACAAACAGTTCAAACAGGAGAGTCACAAACATGCGTCAGAGAACCAAGCAAGGCAAGTATTTGAGCTTATAATACTTGAACTTTGTTATTTATTTATTAAATGAGCGATCGTTTCGCTTGGTAAGACCCTTATTCATCGTCTGGAATTGTTTAAAGCCCTTTGCAGTTTGTACTGAAACTGTCTTTTGGACCGTTTGGTTCCCACTGAAGAGCATTATATGGAGAAAATGCTGGAATGTTTTCATCAAAAATCTTAATTTCTTTTCGACTGAAGAAAGAATGACATGTATATCTTGGATGACATGGGGGTGAGTAAATTATCAGCAAAAGTTTTTTTTCAAAAGTGAACTACTCCTTTAACAGAAATGGACAGCAATAAAATGTGTAGGGTAGCAGCATGTTTTTCTATATTAAGGTTTACCAGACTAGGTCTTTTAATGTATAATTCATTTACAGCCATTAACAAACCTGCACTTGAGAAAAATGACTGTGTTAATGTGACCCCAGGGTGGCCAGTCCCTAAGGCCAAGCTAATAACCCTCGACACTAGACAAGACACATCATGCAAACTGAGAGAAGTTAGAGACAGAAATCTGAGGCAACTGTGACATGTTTTTTTTTTTCTATGTGTGTGTGTGACAGTGAGAGAGAGAGCGAGGTTTAAAGAAGAAAGACAGAGTGTTATCTGAAGCAGCAAAGCCGTCTCTGGCTGCAGGGATCTTTGATGGTGGAAATCAATAGATACTCACTGCATAGTGGCGTAACCTTGTCAGGCCAGAGCAAGGGTACTCTGGTTAAAAATGTGGGTGGAGGAAAGAGAGAAGGAGAAGGGGGGTGAGGAGGATGGTGAGAGTGTCATGTGGCTGCCCTCAGCAGATTAGTATGTGAGTGTCCAGTAATCAGGCCATGGCCTTGAAGGCCTTTTAAAAGCCTTCCACTGAAGCAGATCATCTAAATGTGACCATGGCAGAGAAAACAGCACAGTGACACACATATACCACCTAACACGGTTACTTCAGGGGTGA
Organism: Pimephales promelas; assembly: GCF_016745375.1. The sequence continues at coordinate 15,535,563 of NW_024121177.1, read as the reverse complement.
GAAACAAGCAAACATCCAATAAATCCTCAGCTTGTGCAGTCAGTGATGTTTTACAGAGGATTGATTCACACACACACACAGTCATTTCCAACGAACAGAGTCGGTCTAAAGGTTAGCCTGTAAACACATGAGCCCAGGGTCATGTGCACTGGTTTTGTTGAGTCCAAGACGGATGATAGCGGACAGCACAACATAAACAACAAAATTACTGAGTGCACCTCAAAGAATCAGACAAAGACCCCAGTGGCCACCTCAATGGGAGAGTGTTTGCATGCGTGTATGTGAGAGACAGACAGATTGAGAAAGATAAAGCCGGCTCTTTGAATGGGTAGGGGTACGGACAGGCCTACAAGCAGTGCCAGGGGGCACAGCCATTGTGCCAGTGTGGGCTCTTTCTTTGAGTCCCAGCTGAAACAACAGAGCTGCAATTACACCTGCCCATCTTCCTGCTCCCTGAATCTCCCTCTGTTCGCTCGCTGTCTGTAGTGCCCCTGTTGTTTCTGTTTGTTTATATAATTTAACTTTTTTACTTTCATTCGTTTTTCTCTTTCTTTTTTTATTTTTTTTTTTTGGTATCTCATGCTTTTTGTGACAGGGCATGGGGGCTGCCTTTGCCTCCAGGAAATAGCAGACAATTTGCAGCAGCTGTGATGCGCAATAATACAGCAAATTCACTTACTGAATGACAACGGCTTTGTTGACAAGCCAATTCAATTAGCCAGTGAAACCAACGGGAGTAGCAAGCGGGCAGCCAGTCAGTCCCCGGGTCTCTCTCTCTTTCGCTCTCTCTCTCTCTCTCTCTCTCCCCTTAATTCCCTACATCTCTTTCTATCTGCCCAAATGAGAGGATGGCTGTGTGCCTGTGTTTGGCACTGAGTGAGAAGGCCAGAGTTCTGGCCGTTCTGTAGTCAATGAGAGCTGGATGAGTAGTGTGTGAGTGTGAAGCTGTGTAATGCTAATTAATGCTAGTTTTTCACACAGACTCACTGGTAATGGCAGCAGAGCTATTATAGCATGGCTGTGACCTATGCCCAGACAAACTGGCCTGCCAGCTTGACCCAGCTAATGGCGGAAGAGGAGTGGGGCCTGCTATTATGCCTTGATCAATCATTTTCCCAGGGCCCCATGTAAAATGTATTGCGCTTGTCTACGCTAATGTATCGATATTGGACCTTAGGAGACAGCATAGTCAGACTCGCTCACTTGTTAGCTTAATTATTTCACCTCTTTAATATCCTGTTATTAACATGTACGTGTGTGTGTGTGCTGAGAGGTAGGGACACTGCTACGACTCCTTTTCAGTCCTTCTATCTTCCCCATTTCTATTTGGTCATTTTTTTCTTGTCAGTAAAAATAGCGAATGTAGTCTTTAACGTCGTGAATTGGCTTTTTTTTTACGCTTCCTGCAGTTTACAGTTATTAAAGACAATCTAATTATAGTAAAGATTTTTCAGTTAAAATGATATTGAGAATGTGACAAAAGCCATTTGCAAATACTTCAAATTCATACATTGTGCTAAGAAGTCAGTCAGTCCTATATACTGTTAATTGTCACATGTTTATCATCTTTAAATACATATTCTATAAACCTTCTCGGAATTGCAGCTCATTCTTTTCTCTTTGCTGTCTTAATGCTATCTAAAATACAGTAGTCAAAAGCGTTGTAGTTTAAAAAAAACTTAAAGTACAATTAAAATAGCTCCTTGTTACAGTAACCATGGAAAGTTGCCAATACTGGCTTTTAGTGCTTGTTAGCTAAGCTAGTCTATATAAGCTGTGTTTGAAATCACCCACTATTCTCTCGTTTACTTTTGCCTACATTATTCCAGTAATAAAGTCCAGTTGAAGGAGTGAATGAAAACGAGTGAGCTTATTCTTACACTGAGAGCAGCTTTTGCATAATTTGTACTTGCTGTTTATAATCATTTGAAACTTAGCAAACTGGCAGCTCTAGTAGTAATGAAAATATTTCTCTTGAACTCTCATGGAAACTAGCATGTACCTTAATTTGATAGTTTAATAATCAACTAAAAATAAATGTATACAATATTGTGCTATACCAACATTGGTCAAGCGGTTTCTAAAATGAATGGATAGATGGACAATTCAACCACAAATGCAATGTTCTGGTGAGGCTACCCTATCTCACGACCAATTCGTATGAGTGATTAAAAAGTGGCTAATTCGTACGACCTTACTCGTACGAATTCATACGATTTGTCTAAACCCACGTGATGGTTAGGTTTAGGGGCGGGGTCAGGGGTAGGTCATTTGTACGAATTCATACGAATTGGCCAATTCGTAAAATACGTATGATTTAGCAAAATCGTACTGATTTGTACGAGTGAGGTCGTATGAATTGTTACAAATTAGCCACCTCGTAAAATTCGTACGAATTCCCATGAGATCGTTTTGGGTGAGGTGGGGGAATTAATTCGACACGACCCTCACAGTGCATTATGGGTGTGGCATTGGTTATACACTAATTATTGGATTATATGAGTGCATTTTTATAATGTCCACAATGGTTTCTGACACAACTACAAATGGCTGGGCCCTGTTTAAGAGTATAGGGGAGGGGATTTGGACACATCCATAGTCTGTTAGCATAAATAATAAATTATAAAAACATTTAAAATGTATCTCACAAGAGTTCCTTGTGAACTACCAACAGCAGCAACACTTATTCATTAAAGATGCTTTTAGTTTGTGTGGTTTGCACACCATCTTGGCTCAATATGAAACAGGTCCCTGGAGGTTGTCCACCCCTCCCTCCAGCTACCAGCCCCAATCTCACCTCTGCCCTCCTACCACGACCTTGGGAAGAGCACTTGACCCACCCTGTGGGTCATTGCTGGTGGTTGTAACTGGAGAGCAGAGCTGTTTCTGACCGTGTTTAGTCCAGTGGAGAAATGCAAGGGACCGAAGTTATTCAAAGAGCCCCTGAAAACTAGAGCCCCACTGTTCCACTGAGTCCCAAAGGCTTCAGATGAGCACTAATGGATGCAAATAAAGCTGATGTGTCACCTGATACTTTTAATTTTAGAGAAGGAATACACAGCCACCACAATCAGAGACCCCCATTATTCGAGAGCAGCTAATGCCGAAGGTGCTATGCTGATTGCAATACTGAACAGAATCTGCTGTACATTTTCACACTGATTTTAAAGGAAAGTCATGTTAAAGTCAGAATGTAATTGAAGTAGCGACAGATCATTCTTTCGGATTTGAAACGTACATTCAAATGTAACGGATTATCCACATTTCAGGATGGGGACTTCACCAACCAATGCATTGGTTGTTGTTTATGGAGGCAGGGTCTGAATGTGAGCTTTTGATCGATTGTAAGAAAGGGACAGGGTTTCAGTGGACTAAATGATTGGATAAATCTGCCATACGTCACTATAGAAAAGTCTGTAGTTCTACCAGTTTACTATTCATAGCTGGAAGCATAATTTACAATTCATAGCTTGTAAGCATTACCTGAAATATTTAATAAATTATATTGATGCATTGGTCAGACTGAATTTAGAATTGATTCGAAAATGATTTTTTATATTCCAATTTAAATTTTAACTGTATTTTAAATTGAAGTAGCAAACAGGATGCAAAGCTCCGGTTTAAATTTGAATACAAGCAGAATTAAATGAACTGATATTCAAAGAAATTCATGTTTTGTTTACAACAAAATCTTGAGATGTTGAGATTGATTGAGCCTTTTTGGTATATGGGTGGCAGCTAGAAAGCCTGGGAAAAAACTGAGCCAGGCTTACAGTATCAAAAAGGAAATCGATGGAAAATGGCCTGTAGTTGTTCATGACATATTTAGCTAAAGCAATTTTCCCCAAATAATATCACTGCAAAATATCAGTACATATACTATAAGCTGTTACTTGTCCATGGGAGTGAGGCAACCACGGAAGCTCTGCAGACTCAGCGTGGGCATAGCCGTGGCTGATTTGGTATTCACAGGATGTTCTTGCCTTTATTTTGCAGAGATTTAGTGGTGACGGTGTGAGTAGGAAGTCCTCTCTCAGGTGCTGTGGAAGTCAGAGAGAGGGTACAGAGAGAGGAGAGAGTAATAAAGCGCTGATGGTAATTTAAAAAGCAGGCATGCATATCTGAGACTGGCCATGACACCCCTCTGTCCTCCACCCCTCTCCCTCTCTTTGCTTACCGGCCTTCCATTTTTCTTTTTCTCTTCATTTCCTTTCCCCCTGCCAGACAATCAATTTCCGCCCCTGGCATAGCGTTCATCTCTCTTTTTCTCTCCTTCTCTTTTCCACTCGCGCTCTCTTTCTCTCTCTCTCTCTCTCCATTCTCATGGTCAGATGACTGGAGCTGACCTTTTCACTATAACCCGTTATTAGAGAAACTGACATTCAATCCCTGAGCCCGGAGGACACGGAGAGCCAGCGTCAGTCACCCAGGCCCCCACTGCTGCCCCTGGCTTGCCCCTGACCCTCCCCTTCACGCCGCGCAGTCCGTCAATCAAACCCGCTATCCTCAGGCGTCCGCCATACCGCCACAGCCTCTGAGAAAAAGGTGCTCTTCGAGAATGATGGTCTTCGGGGTCATGTGACCGTCACACCTGTGAGCCGGGCTGTTGTCAGTCAGTGACAACATACACTGTGGTAAAGTAACGACTGAAAGGTGTGATGAAAATAGAAGGTGAAGCTTCCCCTTAAAAAGAGACTGTGAGGGTTATCTTCACACACATTACTACGACCCCGTTTACATCTGATAAATTAAGATTCATTTTGGGTGACCATTGCATTTGTTGTGAAGAATTTAATTTAATTTAATTTAATTTAATTTAATTTAATTTAATTTAATTTAATTTAATTTAATTTTATTTTATTTTATTTTATTTTATTTTATTTTATTTTATTTTTTATAGTTTTATATGATTAAAAGTGACATTACTGTTGTTCTTTTGATTTTTCTGTTCATGGGAAAAATATCATGATTGTGATAATATTAAGCAGCACAACTGTTTTCAACATTAATAATAATAAGAAGAAATGTATTTTGAGCACCAAATCAGAATATTACAATGATTTCTGATCATGTGACACCGAAGACAGGAGTAATGGCTGCTGAAATGATTTATTTAAAATACAGTATAGTCGACATTTGAAGTGGATAAAAACCTTTCATCAAAGTTATACAAGAATTTTGAACAAAACCCATTCTTCTCTTGTCTTTTTTGAGTCTGTATATCAAAATAGAGAAGTTATTTTAAACTGTAATAATATTTCACAATATTACTGTTTTTACTGTAGTTTTGATTAAATAAATGTAGCATTGTTGAGCACAAGCGACTTCTTTCAAAAACATTTTTAAAAATCTTACCAAAAATCAGTGACCCACCCCTTCGAAATTCGAAGTTGTCACACATCCAAGGTCTGTTTTACTATCGGGTATAAACAATAATGTGCCTTGGCTGGCTACTTGTGATCGGATGTGACCTGAGATCTTAATGCCTAGTTTAAACAAAGGCTAAACATGTTTAGAATCAAGGAAGGGAATAAAAATAAATAAAATCAGGTTTGCTTTAGGTTTAAAGTGTTCTCATTAAATGTTCATTACCATTGGAGTTTAATGAGCTTTTGAAGAAAAGATTAAATGGTGGAAAATTTGATACTGAAAAACAGAGGCATAATCTGCTAGGGAATCATTTCAGCCTCTTTTTATTTTTTTTTATTTTTTTCACAGCAAAGTTTATTGACTGACCAGATGAGACACAGACACTGGCAATTTGGACCGACTGCATGTGTGCTTTACACAATGAAAACACACTTTCTCACACTAATTATTTGCCCTTTGCCTTGGCAGAGAGGGGCTCAGGTTATGATAATTTTGTTATTTTTAGGTAATTGTTTCCAGTGCGCAAGTTCATGAACATTAAAGGGCTTGCCGTGTTTTTAATCTAGTGGATGAAGGTTTAACAGCAACGGCAATGTGCTCTAATGACAGGGGAGCCAATCATCAGCTCTCCTCAAGCACATGGCAGAGCAAATAAACGGCCACTGGGCTGGGCTGCCTGCTCTCTCAAACTCTCAGCTCCTGCAGAGGCTTGCATGCAGCTCCATATGTGTGCGTGTTTACTTACAAAAGTGTCACTCAGTACAGTGCAGGTGAGGAGCAGGTATGTAGGACGGGGTGTGGTCCAGGCCCAGTCGAGCAGGTCAAGCATGTGACCAGCGCCGACGGGCAGAGGGTGTGGAGCAACCCGGAGAGATAAGCGGAAGAAGGGCCAATCCGGGGCCGATTCAGCTTTAGGTACAAAGTGTGCCTACGGGAAGAGGAGGAGAGCTAAAATTTCACGCAAACATACACAAGCCTTCGGGCATTTTCCACTGTTTCACAAACAAAAATTAATGTAGATGAGTCAGTCTCTCATGCTCAGGTTAACCTCTTAGTGCCCACAAGATCCAAAGACAAAACAAAAACACACACACTTGTACAGTGAACACACATAAAACAGAAGTCAAGATGGGATACACATCTTCAGATGACTTCAGTATGATTGAAAATGAAGTGCAATAAGTCCATTAATTCCAATTTGAAAAAATTAACAATTAGCAGATAGTATTTTAATGAAATAAAAGGCACAAAGTGTACTTAAAGTGAGTATAATTTCATGATTTCTAACATACTTTAGTACACGCTAATAAAGTGCGCATTGTAATAATGACTAATTAAAAGTTATACTATGAATACATTTCAGATCAATTGGTTTTAATAATCTTGTCGCGCATTCAAGAAGTACACTTATTTTGATGTGTTGACTAACATAAATCACATGTAGCGTACTGTATTATAATTGTAGCTGTAGTGTTATTTAGGTTCTCATACAAGCTTTTGCTCCTCTTAATGTGTTTTATGAGAGGTCCTACTGTATGTTTGAGCAATTTGGAAACTTGTGGAAATTATCCAATAGTTTGTATAAAATAAAATTATAACCCGTATTTAATTTAATAGTGAATGGGCAAAATGCTTTGTAATGTCACTGTTGTTTTACCACTATGAGCACATTAAATTGAAAAATCACACCGCTCATGGAAATCATCAGGACATTCTGAAAAGCCTGTCTGGTTAGCAACAGCAAAGAGGGCAGATCTCAGCATAGGCTAAGTTGTGTGAGTAGCAATTGTATAATTTACATAAAGCTGAGCTATCAGAAATAGTAATGGGGTACAGAAGCACTGTAAAGTAGTACAGTTCATCTCAGGGGCCTGGAATCTGGGCCTGGTCTCAATAACGGAGTTGGCTTGATAATGCGAGAGAAAGAAAGAAAAGAAGAAGAAATTCTCCACACATCCTTAAAATAATTAGAACATGTAATCCACCAAAAAAAAAGGTTAACATTTACAGGAGTAGATGACCCAAAAGGCTTACTTCAGTTTAACAAGCCCAAGCACCAAAGTGCTGAGCTGGGCAACTGAGGCTCCTGGGAAATGGAGGACCACTGCATTAACGCCACTTGCTGGATGGGTTAGTAGCAGACATTAGCAAGTCTTGCAGGAGCAGCGCATCAGAATCTACCAGAATCTGCTGGTCATAAACATCTATTATTTTAAAACTGAAACACAGTTTCTTATACATGAAGGGCCTTTTGGGCAGGAAAGATTTAGAGGGTGATCTTGTCTCCTTTTCCAAATTGGTCTTGTCTATGAGAGTTCCGGAATGTTGACTTAGCTGACCCGAATCATTTAGCATGATAAGTAATAGGCACCTGTGGCCATCCACAGCATTCCAAGAGGACAAGACCACTGATAAAATCAGCTACTCCAAATACTGATTTCTAGGGCTGAGCACAGAGGTCAGCAAGTACACACACTTACACACACACATAAAACTTATGGGCCAGAGAAACAGGCGTGCAGCCATCTTCAGAATTTTGTCTTTGAACTTTTGTTTTTGCAGTAGCTACATCTCTATGGCATTGCTGTCGCAGGGCTAGTGAAGTGGATTTACATTTTAAGAAAATTTATCATAAGCTTTGTATGTCATAACAAATGTCAGCAGACAGAGAAGATTTAAAAAAAATTTTACATCTATAAAATCTTACCTTGCTTTGAAAATACAAACCGGAAGACAGAACACAACGAGCGCAGGACTGAAAAGAGGCGAGGCTACATAAGGTTGGCTACAACACACACAAACACATCAAAGGGATAGTTCGCCCAAGGTTGAGTTATTTTAAATAACCCAATAAAAAATGTGTGTAATATTTACAGAAAAACACCTTACCATACAAAGTGAAAACTGTAAATGGTTTAACATCACAAATGATTATATTTTAGTTCAATATTTTTGTAGCTTGCCAATAAGCCACCTCGTAATCCCTGAAACATTGTCAATATAGTTTTACATTGACTTTGCTGCTGTTTTTTTTTGCGGTAAATTTAACGCAATATATTTTTTACAATCTTTTTTCTTCTGTGAAATAAATGTGAAAGTATTTTCCATGTACTGACACAGAGAAAGAAAAACCTGACATTTTTCAAATTCTCTTTTACAATCTACAGAAGAAAGTAAGTCATACAGGTTTGGATAAACATGATGGTGTTTTGGTGAACTGGAGGTTTTTTTTTTTTTTTTAAAAGTGTCAGACAGTACAAACTTTGGTGTGTTTATTTGTTTGGGTGTGCATGTTGAATTAGAGGCTGTATGAGAGTGTCCTCACTGAAATATATATCTCTCTGACCTTGCACGTGTCATCGCTGTTCAAACACAAATACATTGGTCACTATAGCTGAAGACAACACAACTGATGGGCCCCCACTATTCCAGCCAAGGCAGGAAATGAAAATGTTGATGAAGAGGTATCGATCGCTTAAATTAATTCGGCCCTGATGGCCTAATCGTCACGGTGTGGTGTGTAAACAGAAATTCCCTAACGCAGGAGGGCGAGACAGAAACAGAGAGCAAACCTCATCCACTCACTTCATGAACTGAAGTCTACAGAGTCAGGTTTCAGACATTGAGATTCAATGTATTGTTTAGTCTTTACCAGACAGGTTAATGTTAGGGCTTTTCACACGTTCACATGTAAATGTAAAAGGGCAGGAAGGTTTGATGCTGTTTGTAATAGAGGTGTTGAACATAAGGTGGTGGTGGAACAGTTAGTGGAAGTGTGTTAAGCAGCTGTTTATGTTATATCATTTTTGATCTGTATGTTCAGATTTTGAGTGGGCAAAAAAATACTGGAATCATTAACCTTCAAATGGTCTTCGTTTCCTGTTTACACTTCTGGGCTTCGGGGTCTATGCAACCCCAACGATTGATTGAGTAATTGTACAAAAAATATACATTTTTAATCATACAAATAATATATCATTTGTTTGTTTTTTTGTTTTTTTGTTTACTTCTCATCTATTCAATAATGCTGTGTTTTTGGAGATATAAAGTACTTTTGTATCCAAATACCACACAATTCCTCAACTAGACCATTTAGCTTGCATATGAAATATCATTATTTATTTTTTTGATGCTACATTGCACTAGTACTAGGCCGTCATTTCTGTGTATTTTTTATTTATTTATTTTTTTTTTTTATTTTTTTATTTTTGACACATGAAGAAAATATATTTAGTTTTTTTCACATTTCCCATTCATTTCAATGTGGTGTCATATTGACCTTGAAGACCAGAAGTGTAAGCCATTTTGTGTGTGTGTGTGTGTGTGTGTGTGTGTGTGTGTGTGTGTATACGTAGATAGATAATGTAATTCACTTTGAATAAGATCATCTCCTAAAAAAAAAGCATTTACTTTATTATCAAATATTGATATGATAATAACATGTGCCATGTCACATATTTTGATAATAGATAAAACATCAAATGAAATAAAAATGGCAGATGAAAAACATCACTTTATGTGAAATATATAGCAAAATAACCAGTCTGCACTTTCAGGGTTAAAGTTTTTACATTTGTAAAAATCTCATATAAAAGCATCAGAACATTGTTCAGAACTGATTGGCTGAACACGACTTCAATCTCAAGTGCAACCTTTGCTGGCTCTCCCCGTTCCATTCAGCACAATGTGTCAGGCCAGACATATTGTAGTTCATGAAAGGGTCTGAGACACTGCAGATCAACCAGATTGTGTAGCATGCAGAGTTCAAAACACCCCCCTCGGACGAGCAAACATGCTCAGTGAGGCTGGTGGGGATGGGGGGGGGATAGGCATGCTGCAGCGGTGGCCAATCTCAGCAAAGCACTCATAGGGAGGAGTTGCACGATCCTCCTCTTGGACTCAGACATGCAGGACACTTCCTTTCTAGTGGGCCGCCCCAACAAAGGTGCTCAGTCATGTGAAACTTAATCTGCAGCCTTGCCATGCTGACCTCTCACCCCCACCACCTTAAGACTGAGAGAAAGAGTGAGAGCTGTGCCTAGACAGAGGGAAACTGCGTGGAGAACATACCAGAGAGACCATGAAGTTGTAAAATGAAGATGGAATGGCCTTTTCAAATCGGTTGCAACACATGAAAAATGGTAACTGTGTTCCTGACACATTTCTCTGTGTGCTTGTTCATGCCTCTGTGTGTATGTGCATGACTCAGGGGATACAAATGTGAACGAGTGTCAAAACGACCTTAAGCGGTAGACAGAGTGCACTGGGGGTCACTTTAACACAAAACAGTTGGACCACTAGACAAAACACAGCTTCAGTCCTGCCCACACTGTTCTTCCCTGGCCCATGTTATCCGATCACAAGAAATCAAGCAAGACAGACCGACATTGACCCATGTTATTGTTGTATGTGCTATAAAATCGGCATGAACAGAAGTTGAGATCGTCTTATGTGCCCTTGAATACGGTGATGTCTCCTCCCCCCTCGCAATGACAACTTTTCTCTGAGCAACCAGTCACTCACGTGAGAATGTAGCAATAGCAAACAACAACGATCCAATTAAATCAAGTCCTGCCCTAATTTTTACTCATTCAAGATTTTGGACTTCATTTACACCTGTACGACTGACCACTTTTAAACGGATCACCTGAGACCATTCAATAAAGCAATGCCTCCCTTTCACACCTGCCTCGTCCTTCCCTCCAAAGCTCTCAACCAGCCATTAGGAACTGTCCTGAAAAAAATCTGTGATTCAACTTCAGCCGTCCTCTATGATTACCTCATTTCCTCCCCATCTCTATCGCAGAGAAGGTGACCCAGGCTGTTCATCTCTGCAGCTGCAATTAACCCAGGTCACCCTGCACAGCTCCCAGAGTTGAGCAGGAACGACGAGATGTGTTAACAGCCAGCACGGACAGGCTTTTTTTTTTCCTCCCGCAGATTAGCCTCCGTCTGCCTGTACGCACTGCCTCGCTCTCAACCATCAGGCTACACTGGGATTAAGGCCTGCACCAGATGTCCAGAGGAGAGGAGAAGAGAGGTGAAGGCTGTTGTAAATGTGGATGTGAGAAACTATAGACTGTCACCACAGACAAGTACTTGCAAACTGGAAAACAGATTACTGGCCAGTTAATACAGATACAACTTCAGCAAACACACTTATAAATGTTTTTCCTTAGGGAGTGAACTTGACTCTCTGACCTTTACACTCCAGACCATACACACACACACACACACCCTGCCCTTCAGTCCACAGTGTCTTAGCTTTATCTCAGTTGTCCACACCTTGCATTCCAAGTCTCTTGTCTATCTATAGACTTTAGCCTTCCCAGCTCAGCAAACAGCCAGGGTGAGAACAAGGCCAGCCATTAGTCCAACATGCCCCAGGGTGCTAAAAGAGGACAGGAGAGAGAGAGACACACACAGGAAGACACTGATAGATTTATGGTAATGACACACTCACTCTGTTGACCATGCAAGGGCAGGGGACTCGGATAAGTCACCAAATACTAAACTCCAACATCTGATGTCTGAAGTTCAAGGCTTGAGGTGTGTGTGTTACTATTTATTTATGTATTTATGTTATTTATTTATTTATTTATTTATAAAGTCTTGATATCTTATCCAATTGTGCTTCTCAAATAAATTTATGTCCAAATGTACCCAAAAACGATATTAATAAATGTGCACTACTCTCAGCTCAGATTAAAGGGTTTGTTCGCCCAAAAATGAAAAATGAATGAAAAATCAAAAATGACTTTTGTTCATCTTTGGAACACAAATTAAGATATTTTTGATAGAAAGATTTTTTTTTTTTATCTGAGAGCTGTCTCACTCCTCCATAGACTTAGAAAGTTAGTAAAACATTGACTAAAGTAGCTCAACCTTAATAGTCTGGTAGGAAGGGGGGGTTCACCTGCACGAAAGATTATTTTTTTTTTACGTAGTTGTTTTGTAATCCTTAAGGTGTCTAGAAAAGGATGATGTTTTGATGTTCCCCTCGAAAATTATTGTCCCGTATGTGATTTTTGGTATCATATTTTTGTGACTGTGCTTGAAAAATGAAAACTTTAAATCTGCATCTGAACAAAACATCCTACATACACAATCTACCCCATTTTCTCTTCATCTTTGCATGAGGAATTGATAGATATGAGGATTGTTTTGATTAGATGATGTATAGTGCATAAAAAATCAAATAAACACCAAAAAATATTTAAAAAAAAGGATGACATTGGATCACTGGAACTCCTCCCCATATGGACCCTTTTGATATATGTTTTCTAACTTTTGTATTTTCACAGTCTTTAGGATGTCTAAGAAGCAAATGTTGATGATCCCCACCTGAAATATTGAAGTGTTCAAAAATATGCATTAATTAAAAATCACATCATGTAATTAGGATTCACTTTGTAGGTTTATTTAACATACATTTTAAACTATACATACCCTACATGATGCACCAACACACAATTAGAAAGATCTTTCTTGGTGAAGAGCACGTAGCATTATGGAAGCCCACATTAACCGGCAGATATTGGTCTCTCCAGGTTTCTGTTAAGTTGAAAAAATAAAAAGATTGTTATACTTAATAATTAATTAATTAATTATACTTTAATTATTATTATTATTACTGGTGAGGGAATGTGTTTCAACTCGAGTGGGACAATCTGAACAAAATAACATGAAAAACGAAATAAGTTTATCGAGCGACGAGAATACTTTTTGTGCGAAAAACAAATGATAACTTTGATAAAAAAAAATAAATGATAAAAAAAAATGACTTTATTCAACTATTCATTTTCTTCTGGGCCTCTGAGTGAACGTAGTCTAACTACGCATATGATGCTGGACAAATAGTGAGCCTACGTTCTTACAACACTGAACTGTTACACTACACTCACTCTGAGGCTCACACACAAGAACATTAATAGTTGAGTAAATTTGTTATTTTTGTTTGATTTTCACACAAAAAGTATTCCCTTCGCTTGATAACCTCAAGGTTGAGCCACTGTAGTCACTTGAACTATTTTAATTATTTTTTTACTAACTTTCTGGGCCAATTCAATTACAATAGAAGCCTATGGAGGAGTGATCCAGCTCTCAGATTTAATAAAAAATACAAATAATTTGCTTTCCGAAGATAAACAAAAGTTTTACAGGGTTGGAACAACATGAGGGTGAGTAATTACAGACTTCATTTTCGGGTAAACTAACCCTTTAACACATTTTTTAAATCGATTCTGTAGAAATCCACTGGTGTTTCCCCAAAGAAAATTTCCCAGTTTCCCAGGAAAAAATCCTGAATTCCGTTTGCGCAAGCATATGACTACCCTCTTGGCTTCTTTAAAAGTATTATGCGACTGACGGGTTTTATTGGGCTTAGTGACTACTTAATAAAAGTCATTTCTCATGTGTCTTTAAATATGTGAACCTATAACGTCATTAATGCTCACAGAAGGTATTCGACTGTCTGTACAGTATGTTCTAAAAATGACACCCCTCTCCTGGGCCTCACGCCACTGGCGAGAAAAAGAAAGAGAGTCCATATGTGACATAGTTACTATGTTCAAATGACACACCTTCTAAGAATTCAACAAGCCTCATTCAAACAGGCTGTTATCTCCAAACAGGGCTCAGTGTGGGCTGCGGGCTCTGTTTATTCAAACCTAAAGGGCATTGCAATCTCCACAACAAAGTGTTCACCTGGGATCAATCAGTTAGCTTATTAAAGCACTAACAATATTCAAATGATGCTGCTGCTATTTAAGTGTGTGTGTGTGTGTGTATTTTTCTCCCCTGCACCATTTGTGATTAATTATCCCTCACAAATCTAATCATAGAACACACATGGTTGCTTCTAACTATCTATCTGTTGTCCTGTGCTTGAGGGGGGAAAACAACAATGAAGAGACTGATTCCACCTTTAATGAGATTGGAGTCAGCATACAAGTTCTTGTGGCATTGCTCGACCCCCATTCAGCAAGCAGGTGTCCATTTCTAATGACTCAAAGATCCTGACAGCCTGCCATTAAAAAAAGTGAGACAGAGAGAGAGAGAGAACGAGAAATAACAAGTTAGATATGGCTCACTGGAATGGGGATAAAATGACACTTGACCATTTGACCCCACAAACCTTTGAGCAGGCCTGTCAGGGTGAAAGGTTGAGCTTGGTGCGATGTCTGGGTGCTAATCTAGTTCCCATAACCTCCTAACCAACACCATTTGACCAAGGGTAAGGAATTGTCTTCAGTGTTTTGTGTCTCAAATTGTTGTGGAAGTTGTATCTGTGTGTAAATTTTAGTGTGAGGCCATTCTGTTAGAGCCAAGTAGTTTGCGCTCAGATGATGTGTTATAAATCTATAAGCTTGGTTAACTGTCACAAATTTGAAAGCGGGTGCGAGGTGGTCATTGTCCATTAAGGTGCACTTACTTTGTGTCCACTCAACTCCACACACCACAGGATTAATAGAGCAAAGCCAAGCTGGGGCAAAGGAAGTGATGCAAAGCTAGTTCAACACAGACGGACATTGGCGATGAGGCATTGGTGTCTAGCGGTACACAAACTCTCAAACCGACTAAAAAGTTGACAATGTGTAACGTTTAAACAACTGAGTCAACCTCTGTTTAGACAGCGGTAAAGTCCTCTTTGGCAACCTCTGTGAATAGCCCAGAGCAGAATGCCTGCCAGCGGACCATAAACACAAGGAACTTTTGATCAGGAGACCAATTTGCACGGCCAAACCCACAAAGACACGAAACTAAAACAAACCATGCACCTCAGTGTTTTGAGACTCACATTTTCCAAGTCACTGGAGAATTCTGAACTACAGAACACTGGGAAAAGAAGGATATCTGGGGATACTGAGTGAGTAATGCCCATATGGATTTTTATAACAGTGAGAACATAGTAACATAGTAACAGAGAACATAGTAACTATATATATATATATATATATATATATATATATATATATATATATATATATATATATATATATATATATATATATATATGTTGTATTAGTTGCTAGTTTGATTTTTGACAGGCCATGACAGGGACGGTTCATCCAAACGGAAAATTATTGAAAATGAGCTCACTCTCATGTCGTTCCAAACCCATGGAACACAAAAGGAGAAGTTTAGTCGAATGTCTAAGCTGCTTGCTTCCATACAATGAAAGGGAACGAAGACCAGGAGCTATCAAGCTGTTAAACGGAAAAAAGGCAGCATGAAAGTAGTCCATATAACTTTCACACCAAATTAAAGATCTTCCCAAAACTTCATTTAGCTTTCCATATAAAAAAAAAAACAGTTTTAATCAATGGAAATCTCATATTGCTTGGCAGCCATGGTCACAATTCACTTTCATTGTATTGGAAAGAGCAATTTGGGCATTTAGACTTTTTTGTTCCACATAAGAAAGGACATGAGGGTGAGTACATGATGGCAGAATAATCATAAATACAGCATTAAAGTCTGTAAAACTTAAGTACATGGGTTTATGTGAGCATTCTTTGATCAGCCGTGGAGAGAAAAGTCAGTGATTTATTTTATTTGTCTGTCTGTAGTGTGGCATTGTTCGAGTAGAGTGACATGTTGTCCTTAAACGCCAGATGAATAAATGGGAATGATTGGGTATAGGGAAGGGTTGAAGTTTCGCTTTTTTCACACCTGCCAAAACACAATAGGCCTCTCTAAACACAAGTGGCTGAAGGGAAATATTAAAGAAACACGTCTCTACCTGGTTTTATGGATTTGTGTTAGACAAAAGAGAAAATTTGAGAAAGCATCACTATAAAAAAAACTTGGTTTGTGGTCAAGGCAATATTCGACTATAGAACATATTCAAAATAAAAGAAACAGGAATAAACTGCTAAGCTGCTCTTCAAGTATGTAACAAGGTAACACTTTTCAAGGCACTTGATCACATGACCCCAGAGATCTCCTTCACCCAATGGCTGAACACACCAAGCACACAGTAGTGGGCAAACTATGGAGGAGGGGAGAAGTGCAATGAGTGCAGTAGAGCTGCTCATGATGACCTTCCTAATTATTATAGCTTTAGTATGATGCTCAGCTTTGTGTGTTTGTGTGTGTGTGTGTGTGTGTGTGTGTGTGTGCGCGTCAAATGTCCTCTTCAAAATATATAAATATACATATAATATATACAATTAAGAGACAAAAATGCAGAGAGAAATCTTTGTCACCGGACACAGATATACTTTAATTTTTTTTTTTATTATTAATTGTTTTCAATAAAGGGACAAAATTGGTTGGTGAACAGGATAATGTAGACAACTGCCAGAAAACACAGACAGTGGTTTCTCCAATAAAACTTAACATAGACCAGAAACAAACAAAAAGCAAGTCTGTCAATGACCTTTGGTCATTCTTTTCTTTAAAAAATAGAATAAAATAAAATAAAAAAATAAAACATAAAAAATGAAAACAAACGAACGAACGAACAAAAAAAGGATCCATTGTATGTCTCCGTTTTGAACAGAGTATTTAAGCAATAATAAATAGTGACTCCCATTGAAAAAGATAAAGTTCAAGTTCAAGTTACAACAAACAGCTCTCATAACAGGAATAGAAAAGGCTGATAACAAAATATTCCGCATTGCCATTTACAAAAGAGTATGAACTTAAGTGGGCTGCTCCTTTAGTTCCATTTCATTTTTAAATATGCTTTGCATATGAAAGTCGTCCCAATCTAAATATAAAGCACCATTTAATATTTGGCAATGAAAAAAAAAAAACACCTGCAAAACATTGATTATTTGAATGATTTTTTTTTTATTGTTTGTTTATTTACTGGTATTTTACTGCATATGAAGTTAGCTTTTTTTCAAGATGCTGGAATGTATTCAGGTGAGACAGGTGAAAAGACAGAAGCACACTACAGAACAACCCAACATTAGCTTGCTGTACTGCATACAGAATGGCAGCAGAGGAGATTTTAAAAAAGAAGAACAGAAAAAAAGATATGTACAACCACCTGTTTTAGCTAGTGTGGACATTCTCAAAAGACTCCTCTGGGAAACCATTGAATGGCCTCCTTTGTTCAATGCCACATACTTTAATTTTTTAATTTGATTTTTTTCCCCCGTTTTCTTTTTTTAAACATACAAATAATTCGTACTATATTATCCTGCCAAATTAAAAAAATATACCGTGGCAGCTTGTTGTTTTTTTCCACTACCAAAAAAGGTACAATAATACCTTTTGAGAGAACAAGCAACAGTTAAAAATACAAGCCTCAATATAAATACTGTAGTACCTACACTAGGTGAACATTTAATTCAAATACCATTCTAGAAATACAGAAGAAAGTAGACCATAAATGTGTTTTAGCATAGGAACCGACATGATGTGCATTTTCCTATATTTAAGTTTCTCTATTATATATTTTATATATAATCTTAAACCTTTCCCCAATGCAAGTTTGACCTGAAGAGCTGTGAAGAGCCAAGATGTAAAAAGAAAAAGCAGAAAAAAAAACATATTTTTCCCATTTTATATATAATGTGATCAAGTCTTGAACACCACCAAGACAAAGAGGAAAAGAGAAACAACAAACTTAAATACAGTTTCCCCTAAGATAATGTTACCTTTTAAAAAAGTCATTTTATTTTCATACTTAAAAAAAGATTTGTACAAAAAAAAGTTCTTGCAGTGAAAGCAGCAAGTTTCAATTGTCCGTACTTTGTCAAGCACTGTGTGCTTTGACACAATAATATTATATCGGAGTTGGGCTTTATCTTCGTGGGGTGAGAGGAGGAGTTGGCTTTTTTACATTAAATAATGACACCATGTTCGATTATTTTGGAAGTTTTCCCTCTCGTGAATACCTGTAAACTGGGAAACTTTAACAGTGCACTTCGTTGTCCAACAAGCAAGCAATTGTAATTTATACTCAAATACTATACTTCCAATTAGCATGTCTAATAAAAAAAAAAGAAGGGCAGAGTGGCAGGTGCTGTCTAAACACCAAAAACGTTGTCTAAAGTCATAATGCAGCTTTGATGTCATAATGCAGCAATGAAAAAGAGTCCCTTGAATGTCAACTTATACCACACTATGTGTGAAACTCATATTGTATAAAACAAAGGAATAAAAGTGACATGTATGGTTTTCCCTCTATCTCTCTCTCTCTCTCTCTCTCTCTCTCTCTCTCGCTCAGTCGGTCTTTCAGGCTCATTTAGTCTTTTAGGGAGCTCAGACATAGGCAATAATAAAGAAATAAGATTTTGACTCAGACCTGTAGGCAATTCATAGTTAATCATCACTGACAGCTGCAAATATTTCAATGCTTTCTTATTAACCAATTCTCAAGTGAACATTACATTGGTTCGGTCCAAATGCCCTCAAGTGTTCCTTCACCATTGACGTTCACACTAACAATGGTCATCAAAGAAACGTCAAAATGTTGTGCTACTGAAGATAAGACTTGAACAAACACGGAAAAGTCAAATGATTGTGGATTGAAAACTAGTACCGCCAAGTACAGTACCTTCAGATAGAAGAAGTAAACAAGACTGAATCTCACACCATATACTGCTTGTGCCATGGCCGGGACATAAACCACAATGGAAAGATACATTTTACATAGGTACCTAATGATGATTAACTAGAAATTTATTTAGCTTTTTGATTACTACTATTTCTCTCTAAAGTCACAGTTGACTGTAGCGGTCAGGTGCTTGATGCAAGAACCTTTTGAGGATCCAATCGATCCTTATGTAGTATCTAGCTGAGACTCCAGAATTACAGCAGATGAGATTAACCAATGCAATTTCAAGATATCCAAGGCACTCTTTTTGTTTGTTTTACCAAATGATAGTACAAATTCAAATCTTAATGCTGTTTCCTTTTCAAGAAATCCAAAGGCTGTCATTACTCTTTTTTTTTTCCATATCAGGGGCCGATTCATATTTTAACCCTATGTGGACAGAACATCTTTTTGAAAGAAAAGTTTAAGTGCGATATCCAGCCCGTCCAAAGAGGGTTAAGCAATAGCCTGTAGTCCTCCATGTTACAACACAAAACTGTACATGATATGTATTACAGAATGTATGCAGCATGGTTGTTTTTTCTTTTCTTTTTCTTAGATCTTAAAACAAAAAAAAGAAAAATAAAGAAAAAACATTTTCAAATAATGAACGTTAAAACAGCAACACATTTACTAAACAACTAACCAACCAGGGACAATTTATTTTAAAATTAGCCAAAATATATCATCATGCATGCTGTCATAATTTTCCAAAATGGGAAAGGAAAAAGAAAAAGTACACAACATGTAAATTATTGCACAAGAGAAAGGCTCCAAGTTTGCGTCAATGCAATAGTATTGCCCCGATACAGATCATGCATTCAACGGTAAATGAAAAGGGTGTGCTGGTGGTGCCAAGCACGTTGTCTTAGCCGCCACTGGACTAGCGAAACAGGGAAATCTACAAGGATGAGGGTGGGAGTGGGGTAAGGTGTTATTCGCTGTTAACAGGCAAGTGAGTTACCACACTTCCCCGTTACTCAGTTTTAATTTCGTTGTTCAATGCGCGGTCACTGTGCCATTTTTTCATGTGTTTCTCAAGGGTGCTGTACACACTAAAAGGCATCTGACAGATTTCACATTTGTAAACGTCCTTGCCCACTTGCCCGTGTGTTTTCATGTGCCGTGTTAGCTTGCTGCTCTGGGCACATGCATAATTGCAGAGATCACACTTATAAGGCCTCTCGCCCGTGTGGCTGCGCCGGTGCACTGTCAGATTGCTGCAGTTTTTAAATATTTTGCCGCAGAACTCACAGGTGTCACTGCGTCGGCCATCTTTCGAGCTGGGCCGACCGGGACCCCCGAGGTGTGGTGTGCTGCCACCACTGCCAGTCCCGCTGCGGCCCGAGACGCCACCATCCAGGTCCCCTGGTGGCGTAGAGAAGCGCAGGCTTCCGTTCTCTGAGGAGTGCTCTGAAGACGAGGCGAAAGGCGATTGTCTGGAATCCCCAAAACTCAGAAAGGGGTCCTTGAGCTGCCGGGAGGCAGCGTATCCAGCCAACCACTGAGAATAGACATTCTCAGTGTTGGGGATTGTAGGGGTCGAGAGATCAAAGTCTTTCTCCAGCTTGATTCGTTTGGAGAAAGGACTAAGTGAGCTGGGACTGCCCAGTAAGAGCTTCTTGGACAAACCGACGGAGGCCGACTCGCTGGGGGACGAGCCGCGACCGTTGATAGCTGAGCCACAGCCCTCGTCCACTCGGTCTGATTCCAGAGCGGAGTCCTCATCACACATGCCCCTATGTGCATTACTGTCCGAGTTTAGAGCTCCTCGCTTGTGTTGATGAAATGCCTCGCTGTAGTGCTGCATGCTGGCAGCTAAGCCCATGCCCTGAATAACCTCAGGCAGCGAACGCGGAATCCCATCCTCGCCCTCACCTGCAGCCAGACGGCCACCGTTGTTCTCGTGGTGCCGTGTAGCCTCAAGGTTGAGGCTAAAGTGGTAGTTGTTTCTACCTCTCTCCCTCTCCAGCTCCTCTTCCTCTCCTTCCTCCTCTTCCTCTTCCTCCTCTTCTTCTTCCTCCTCCTCCTCTTCCTCTTCCTCGTCTTCCTCTCCGTTCTCTGGAATCAGATGATCGTTTTCACTCTTGAATTTGGCTACCACAGACTTGAGGGCATTACTGGCACTACCCACCAAGTCGCTGGTTCCCGGTTCAGGAGAGCTGGCCGTGGACAAGCCGTCATCGGATTTGACAGTCATTGGTGATGACTTATTCATGTGTGTCTTCATGTGCCGCTTCAGCTTGCTGGCCTGCGTGCAGGCGTGGTCGCACAGGTGGCACTTGTACGGTTTCTCACCCGTGTGACTGCGTCGATGCACTATTAAATTACTCTGGAACTTGAAGGTCTTCCCACAGAACTCACAAGACTTGGACTTCAAGGGCGTGTTGGGCTGTTGAGGAAGAGGGGTTGGGGTGGACTGGGAGCCAGAGGGGGACTGCATGGAAGGTAGGGGAGGGCTAGAGAGAAAGGGTGGCTTGGTTCCTGACTGGAATGGTTGCAGTAGCCGTTGCATAGGGCTGGGCCGGTTGGGTGAGAGAGGAGGAGTTGACCCTGAGGTGTTACCAGCCAGCTCCCTCAACCTACGAGAAAAGTCCATAGCTGGGGGATCCATGGGTATGGGGTTGAGGCGCAGCACCCTGTCAAAGGCACTCGGGTGATGGGTGGCCAAAGCCAGCTCCTCCGGGCTCAGGTGCTCCATGCGATGAGGGTCCAAGTGATGGCGGGGTGGAGGGCTAAAGAGAGGTGGCGTAGGGGGAAACCGACCCTCTCGGAGAGGAGGTCCATCGCGTCCATTGTTGGGTATCCGCAGCAGGTTGAATGGGCTTCCCTCTGGGAGATGGATGCCATGCAGGGGGGGCTGAGAGGAGCAATCTGCGCCCATTCCTGAAGGAGCTGCCACACGGGGTGTGAGCGGACTTCCGCGCTCGCTCTCAAGGTAGATGCGGAAGCCATGAGTGTTCTGGGCATGTTGCAGCAGAAACCAGGCGCTGCTGAACGGCTGTTTACAGGTTGTGCAAGTGTAGCTGCTGGGCTCATCTTTACCTGAAAAACACATAACGGAAAAGTTAATTCTCTAAATGTACCGAAGACATTAACTGCAAGTCATTTAAAGGAAAAACATTTGGTTAATAGGTCTCTACATCTGCTACATGTGTTTGTTCTTTTCTCAGTTGCTCCCTGGTGTATTTTGGACGTACAAAAACCCTACAGATTGGGCCTTAATCATTTATGAACCTGCCTAGACCCCGGGCCGTTTGCAGCCCCCCATACTAACAGTCTTTCAACAGCTTTAGCCCCTCAGCAGGCTTAAGTAAGTATCACATAACAGTAAACACAGGTCTTATTATAAACATGCTCCCAAACAGCAGTACAGGCCAGACCCCAGTGGAGCAGAGCTTTTCACAGCATAAGACCAGACAAAGCACTGATATTCCAGCAGAGAAAGACTGTGTTGGGGTTTGGCTCAGGTCTTTGCATGGGGTGATACACTTCTGCTTTGTGGTTGTCAGGCGGGCAGTAAAAGCAAACAATACCTCTCTCTCAAGCTGAACGCTTTCATCCGTGTACAAAAACAGATGAACAGGAAGCATACAGTAAACAAAATTTGGAAGGACTAAAGTAATAGATCCTGTAAAGGGAGCAACAGAGGAAGCACACACATTTTTAGGATCTGTTTAAGGTTACATTACTCAATGTTCAGGTGTTGTGAACCAGTGCAAAGCTAGAGGATGAACATTTGTTGTAACACCTCACACAACACTTTGTTTTTTTGTTTCGGAATTAGAATTCCATTTAATAAATTCTCAGTATTCAAACAAAAAAGAATAAAAAAAAGAAAAATAAAAATGAGAGAGACTATCTCCTCCCTTACAACTGAAATTGTGGACAATTGTCACGGCAAAGGAACACTTAAAACAATAATTGACTTTAAACGGCACTTTGACAGTGACCTGTGATGTTCCTCCCATTGCGTTTGTAATCTCATTTAATGTTTCTGACTCCTACACCACCTTATTTTGGAGATTAAATAATAAAGGAGGCTGGAAACAAGAGCCTTTCAACATTAAAAACACTGTGCTGGAGCCTGATGCAATGTTACCAATTTATGTAATATTTTTCTTTCTGCATTTTGTAAGAACTGATACAGTATTCCCAGTATATTCACATGTGAACGCCTTGTTATTTTTGATTATCTGGTCTCTGTAAATAAAATAACACCAGATAATGACCAAAGATGCTTTTATAACTTAAAAAAAAGAAAAAAATCTTCATTTACATACACCTCTCTCATAAATATGCTCATCTAAATGTCTTATTTAGGCCAGATAGAAAGCTGTCAAACGCTACAGAACCATTTTTGATAATTACACTGATTACATTTCTAACTAAAAAAAAAACGTGATGAAAATGGCATTTGCAACAGGTAAACAAGCAGCGGGTTCAGGATGCCTATAGTTAAAAACACACGATTAACTCACAAATGGCAATGAAATGGATATTTTCATGAAGTAATGAGTGACAGTTTGAACTCTGAAAATTACCAGCGCTAAAAGGGATGTTATATGCAAGATACAGATATCTACCTACGCTCCCAAAAACGCAAGGTCAAGCGGTCAGGAAAAGAGCCATCATCCACACAGGAACCACAACAACAAACATTGAAAATGGACAGGGGAGATGGATTTAGCTCCCCCCTACAAGCCAGAGGTCTCTAAACTGCTATCATGTACTGTTTACAACCATCCCGAGAGAAAGGGGGAGAGGAAAAAAAGCAAAAAATGGAGAGATGGCGGGAAGAAAAGCTGAAAGAGGTGCTGAACGGTGCCGAACAGGCAGCGTGCACTCTTTCATCTAGTTTGTTTTCCTCAGAGGGGCTTTCTCTGAAGTCTTCAATAGCCAGCAAAGCATGTAACGAGGCAAGGCCTTTCTGCTGCTCAGAGGAGGAAAGGCAGGCCAGAGCCACTGTGGGTTTTCTCAGATAATCCTGTTAATGCACACAAATGGGGGTGGCTCTGGAAGGCTCTGTTGCGGGCAGACAGCCACCTCCGGACATCGCTGAACCCTTTTGTGCTGTCATCATTTTGTCCCTGCCTTGGCACTTCTTAAACATGGTCAACGAAAACACACACGCACTCTACATGAGCAAGGTGTGTAACGAATATATGATAGTGTTTAAGAATGGCTGTTAGGAATGACATGAGAGAAGCTACAAAATAATATAAAAGATGGTGATGTATACCAGTTTTTCCCAAAACTTTGTTATCTCGAGCCCTGTCAGTAACACCACATCGTGAATGTATTCTCTTTTACTCAAAACATACTGAATATCAGTTAGAATTAGCATTATTCGAATTAAAGTGTAAATATTGAAAATCATCCACTTATAATCAAAACACAGATTCAACAAACAGCTTCTTCTCTGTTTAATAAGACAATTGAACTTGCTTGTCTCTCTAAATTATGAGATTTATTGTGAAATATTTAACAAAAGTGTGTGTGTGTGTGTGTACACTCAAAACGCAACGTTGTACAAGATTGTAACTTGTTCATTTAAATACCAGTTACAAACTATGAAATATATCACCCACAAGCAAGTGCACTATAGTACATTTGTCTATTTTGAGAAGATATGAATTTAAGGTAACAAACCATAAACATTTAAAAGACGAATATCAAAATGTTTCCAAATGCCACCAGAAACTGCATATAGCCCTGGCATGTGCTAAAGACAAAGCTATTCACACAGATTTGACAGACATTTAAAAAAAAAATAAATAATAATAATCCAAGGTCCCAGAACAAAAGAGCAATGGTGACGATATCACATGCAAGCTTTCAGCTGAGAGAGATGGGCAGTGAGGGAGGTGACGGCTGGTGTAAATAGAGAGAAAAATAACAGCACATTGCTGATCTGTGGCCCTGCCACCCACGAGCACCTCCTGACAATCTCACTCATGACCAACAGCTGAAAGCACTGCACCAAATCAAGACAGCACACTACTTTATATCAGGAGGGTTGATGCAAAGGCCAGCTAAATTATGGATCATTACAATCTGCAGAAATTACATTTAATTGCTGCCACCTGCAGAGGGTTTAACCTAGTATACATTTTTGTATTATCATGCAAAGGGTATTTTTCACTCCCGTCACACAGCTACAACCATAATGGCTATCTGTTGTTGTCGAGTTGGAGGGAGAGTTTTAATTTGCCACGTGCCAAACACAAAACCCGGTTCGCTTTCTGGGAAACTGGGTCTACGGAAGGTTCGAGTCTTTAAATAGACTTTGAGGGTCCGCCATCTCCTCGCCAGCCACGGGGATCTCTGAAGGACAGGTTACCGCATCTCCATGTTTAACAAGGGCCCGCTTCATTTCATTACACATGGCAACGCTCAGCGGAATATGTAATCATCTTTTTCGCATGACATTTTGAATATCCAACTAGACAAATAATTGCGGCAATAATTGATAGCTTCACGCAGGCTGCAGTATTATTGACTGGCGTGCCTCTCACAGGCACCGGCGTGTGCCATGCGGGCAGCGTGCTTGGCACGCTCGCAGCCAGGTTCTTCTTCTGACAAAAAACTGTCACAATCTGTTCCGATGACAGGAGTCGGCGAACCACCGACAGGTGCTCCGATAATCTGCTATTAGACTCTGAAGATTTTACTGGGTGGAATTAAAAGCAGCAGCCTGCCAAAGAAATTAGCCTCCCCCTCCTTTTGGTCTAATTTTCATTTTCTCAAGAGAGATGAAAGAGTATTCTTTGCATCATTGACTGTCTTTTTGAGGAGCTGAGCATTCGGGATGGATGAGCAATAAAAGCAGACGAGGGACTTGTGGGTTCTCGGCTGTTTAATGTGTGCAACTTACAGTACGTACGTGGCCACCGCTTGGTGCGCAAGCTTGCTAAATGTAATGATAATCTGTGCCTCGACACTCTAAACACTTAAGAGAAGTCGAAAAGCGGTCTTGCTCTAATTTTCGACAATTCCTCAGTTAATTATGCAGCTCTCCAATTTGCAGCGAAAGCGGGTCAGTCCGGACAAGCTGGCAAGACGTAGCATTGCAGGCAGAGACTGCCGGTGACAGTTGTTGGACTGGTCTGCGGGAGCTGGCAGCGGCATGGCTACTTACAGACGGATGCGAGCACTCAGTGCATTGCTGGCAGTTTTTACGCAGGGAAATGTCAGAGCAATGTTACAGCACACAACAACCCCCCCTCCCCAAACTGCCAACCACATCCTCACAGGACCGACTAATCCAGCTAAATCGGCACACACACGCATTAAACTGCAGTTAGATAAAGCCACATTAAATGATCTTGACAAAAAGTAAGGCTGTATTACAGAGCGGTGATGGCTTGGCAGAGAGTGACTGGTGCCCATGGTGTAACTGGAGATGAGGAGGAAGGAAATATGTTGTGAGCCCCCCCATCCACCCAATCCCCCCTTGCTGAGTCCTGCATCTTGCACAGGAAAACTGTAGCACACCAAACAGATAGCTTTACAGTGCAAAAATAACCAAAAAGTGTCAAGTTATGACTTGTGCAAATTTCAGACAGCTCGTCTGGGGTGTAGAATGTATAAAATCCGCCTAGGGGACAGGTCAGTCCAATAATATTGCAAAAGTGCACTCGAACACACACACACACATAGCCTGTTTGTCGGTGTTCAAAAGGCATCGTGTTAGTTACACAAGCGCATTTACAAATGAAAAATTGTTTTACCGTCATACCAATTCCATTAAAACACAGTTAAATACTGCTAAGTGCATGAAATGAGCATTACCAATGGATTTATCTTGACTGACACACATGGATGACTGACACGTATAGATGGAGAGCGTGTGTATTTGGAGTAATGTCTACAGTTGGCTTTGTTAAGAGAGCGGGGTGCATTTCTATGTGTGCCGTCTGGATCGATGGCGCTGGCAGACTAAGATGAATGCCAGATTAAAACAGCTCGGGCAGCCCAATATCCCCGACATGCAGATTCATCCATTGTTCTTCCTCCCACCACTAAAAACCACCCCCCCTCACTCACACACTCACACAAACACAAACGGCGTCCACGGCAAACAAAAGCACCGGATATGAACGCACTTGCGTAGAGCAATTCAAAACCTCCTACATGCGAAAGCGCAGGTCATTTGGACAGTTTCTGGCATTTCACGAGCTGTGCTCTCAGCCTTCCATCTCGACAGCTTCACTGCTGTCACTTGCCGAGACTGCGGCTCCTTTTGTTTTGTCCTTGACGATTGTGTTAAGACAGCTCTCAGAGATAATGGTAATTGAAGTAATGCAACAATGCAGTAACAGGATTACTGAATGCAGGGGGGGAAAGGACAATGCCATGTAATATCATTTTTGAATTTTATCAGCGGCTTATGCTTTCAAGAGCCTCTGCATATATTTGTGTTTGAGGTGTCCCTTCACCTCTGCACCTGCTCAAGTCTCAAAATTATGAAATTACGCTTTTTTTTATTACATTTTCATAAAGTAAATTAAGCACAATGCATGTGAATCCTGTTTACAATAAATAAAATGTAGCTATTGAGGTGGGATACGGGTAGGGTTAGGGACAGGTGTGGTGGTATGGGTAGGTTTAGGGGTGGGTTTAAGTATAAGGATGGGTCAGCTTTGTAATTACAGATGTAATTACATAAATTAGTTACAGCTGTAATTACATGCTGGTATTTTTAAAATATAAGTACAATGTAAAAACATGTATGTACACAATAAGTCCATTGTATCAAATTATTTGTTTCAATGTAACTACATAGTACTTAAAGCAACTTAATATAAAGTGGGACCAAAATGCATTTTATAAATCAATGTCAAACTTTTTAATAAGTAATTTTGGTTGAAATTGATATAAACGTATTATAAATAATAAACTACCGCCACTCAAAAGTTTGGGGTTGGAAAGTTTTTTTTAATGTTTTTGAAAGAAGTCTCAAAAATACAGTAAAATCAGTAATATTGGAAAATATCATTAGTATTTGAAATAACTGTTTTGTATTTTAATATATTTTTAAATGTAATTTACTCCTGTGATGGCAAAGCTGAATTTTCAGAAGCCTTTACTGCAGTCTTCAGTGTCACATGATCCTTCGGAAATCATTCTAATGCTGATTAAAACGGTTATACTGCTTGATATTTTTATGGAAAATTAGATATTTTTTCAGGATTATTTAATGAGGAAATTAAAAAGTACAGCATTTCTTTAAAGCATACTGCAGCATTATGTATGCCTTTACTGTCACTTTTGATCAATTTAATGTGTCCTTGCTAAACAACTAAAACATCTTACTGAACCCAAACTTTTTTAATGGTAGTGTACTGGTCCCAAATTCATTTGAAGTTTTTCACAACTTTTTTTGCATTTGCTAGATCAGTTTAATTGCCCTGCAGTGTAACAAATACATTTTTAAAAGTACAAATATTATACACACACATACGTTTAGCAAAATACCGTTTAAAATACAAGTTCACACTGCAGGACAGGTGCATCTCCAAAAAAATATTTCATGTCGAATACACACCAAACATCTAAAAACACAATGGAAATAGAAAATGTTTGCTAAATCTAACCAGAGTGAAGTTTCTAATGAGTGTCTGTGTTCAGGTCATGTGTGCCTCTGGCTTATATCAGTATTCCTCCAAGCAGTCTGGTCGGGTCGGCCCAGCACCGCTCTCACACACTCGGCTCTTTGTCCGGTTCCAGACTCTTTGTGGTGTGCCGAGTGACTGGCCACAAACAAAGGCCTGTTTGACCAACACTTGTTCACTGACAAAGCTGGACAGAGGAAGTGCCATAAAAATCCTGCAAAAGACTGAGACACTTCTCACACTGTGTGTCCTCCAAACCCAAACATTATGCATTTCTCTCCGCCTTGCCAAAAGAACGCAGAGTAATATCTAAACAATGAGATGTAATGCGCCCTTTATTTGGACTTTCCAAATAGATAGAGAGGGGGGAAAAGACTTAATTAAAAGAAATACTGAGATGACACAGAAACTATTATCTGTGTGTGGAGTTAAGAAATAAACTCGTCTGTGACACTATAGAGTGACAGGAGTAAAGGAGTATACATCCACAATTTTTGATGGTCAATCATCCTGAGAGGGATAAAAATCCTGCTGGAATTCCCTTTCCACATAATGCAAGTAATCCCAGCATCAACTCATTCCGATGTACACCAGCATGTCTCCCGTTTGCCTGCCTGCCTGCCGGACAAGCAAACGCAATTAAGAGCAGGAGAGTTTTCCACACACCTGATTCCCCTCTCCTTATCATTACAGCGAGCGAGGAGAGACGAGTCCCCTCCAATCAGAAATACACACGGCTAAACAGGGCCTGCCCAGCTAATAATAATGGCAGAGAGAGGCACGTTTCCCTCTCAAGCCAGTCAAATCAAACTCTGCTGCTCAGAACCGACGCATGCCCCTCTACAGTTATTGCTGAATACAAGAAGCTGATTTCAGTATTTAAGAGCAACAATGAGGCTAATTTCACAATCCTCTCGGTGTGTCATTAGGCACTGCTCTACAATCTGCCACACAAGAATGAAGACAAAACACAATTACCCCCCAATGCTTTTAAAGAACAGGGATATGAAAGCGTTATTGTTTTGGCAAGGAGGCCAATCAGGACTTTATATGTGTGTATAAAAGTATATTTGCGCATGTGAGACACGTGCACATGTGTCGTAGTTGGTTTGACTTTTGCTGGGGAGAAATATAAATACTAAGCACCAGAGAGTTCGTCTTCCCTGCTGTGACACTGTGCTTCTCTGCTTGTCATATACGATATAACATTTATTTTTGGCATTTATTTTAAAAAAGCATATACAGCCCAATTATGTAATTTAAAGGATAAAAATACACCATTCAAAAGTTTGGGGTGGGTAACATTTTTTTTTTAAATATTTCATTTTTAAAACTTGTATTCATCAAGGACATATAAGTTTAATTAAAAGTGACAGTAAAGACATTTGTTACAAATAATTTACATTTCAAATGAAAGCTGTCCTCTTGAACTTTATTTTGGAAACCATGATTAATTTTTTTAGGATTCCTTTATTTTACAATAAAGGATTCCTTTTACAAATTAAGCAGCACAACTTTTTTCAACACTGAAGATAATAAAAAATGTTTCTCGAGCAGCAAATCAGAATGATTAATCACTGAAGGATCTTGTGACACTACATGACACAACATCTGTTTTGTATTTATATATATATATATATCTTGTCATCACCAAACTTTTTAACTGTAAAATGAAATTGTGTTTACTTATCACGACAAAAATATTGTGTGAACTTGTTTTTTTAGAGGATGTACAAAGTCCGTCCTTCTCATTTAGAGTCAATTTCAATAAAAGTAACTGCAAACATGTCTTTAAAA
This sequence comes from Pimephales promelas, assembly GCF_016745375.1. Next base: position 15,505,224 of record NW_024121177.1, on the reverse strand, counting down.
AGTGAAGTGAAGTTTTGGAGAGAAAAAAAGAATGTGTTTGCATGTGTCACTTGGTTTGTTATTAAAGCAAATGACATTCATACACCTGACTTAAGTGACCAAAAGTGTTTAAATGCTGCATATATATGCAGACTTAACGACCCCAGTGAAACTTTTCCTTTAAAAAGCACTAACTCAACAGTCAAACATACTCTGCTTATGGATGTGGATGTAGGGAGAACGTGTACCCTGATGATGACTTCAGCCCAGGAGCTGTGCTGGGGATCCACTTTACCATTGGGGAACATGCCTGGAGAGCAGAAGCTCCAGAGGGACAGATGGAGAGCTCTTGGCGAAGACACCCGTGAACAATGAACAAAAACGTTGTTCCGTCACCCGGATTATTGAAACTGCTGCTCCGACCGCTCCTACACTTTGGATGTGCGAATCAGGCTTCCATAGACACTGGAATTGACTGTTTAAAAATGAATTCCTGCATAACCTCATAAACATAATTTTAATAATACAGTCAGAGCCTCTTAAACTGTGTTTATGATTGTAATTAAATGGCCAAATCTTTATATAACCGTCAGAGCGTAAAACCATGCGCGCATCCTCTCTCTCGCTCTCTCTCTCTCTCTCTTGTGAGATGAAAACCTCACTGCTGATGGTAGCAACTGTAGACTACTCTTAACCCAAAACCAAAATGTCAAAATTATAGAGAGCACAAATTACAGCATAGGAGGGTTGTGTGCTTTGCTCTTTTTCTTTTTTTAAGCTAAGGAGGAAAAAAAATGCTCAGAAAAAAATGCCAGGCTAACCTGCATCCAGATACGCACACACATATCTGGGACCCTAGAAAGAATGACAAGACTTGTAGAGGAATGGAAACAGAGAGTGACGTTCATTGTCATAAATAGCCTAATTAATCAATGTGCAAACTACTATACTGCTCCAAATGCATCAATTTAATTAAACCCAGATTCATTTAATCCTGTGGAGGAACACAGGCTTTGTGCCCAAAATAATTACTGCAGAAAAAAAAGTCAGAATTATTGTTATAAAATATATTTCAGTCGGAGGTATCCCCCAAAGATTCACAAAAATGCATTTTTTGAAATAAACTTTTCAATATGGCTGAGTACTAATTAAGCCTTAGCACTCATTTAACCGGCACAAACACCAAAACGGCATCGGTGTTTAACAAACACACAGATCATTCCCCTAACAATGCGCACGGACGGGACTTCAGCTGCAGCCTCTGAAGCGACCTCTTTTCTTCATTGTCTCTCTCAGAGCCAGAGAGAACGAGGGAATGAAATAGAGGGGAGGAGGTGGGGGTGAGTGAGATATTCACAGCACGTTCTGCATAAATGTATCGCTGCATCTGTAAGGAAGAGAAATTGGAGCTGCGCAGAGCTGGGGCCCGGGGCATGGCTTCAGACACTGTCAAAACATTTTCAGCCATTTTAATTAGAGGACCAAAGCCAGTTCTGAGGCTCCATAACATTTGCTTTCACATAATTGCACTTCGCTCAGCGTTTTCGCCCTTTCTGTCCCCCATCGTATTCAACTTGGGCAATTCATATTTCCATTAAGGCTTTTTTGTGCTTTTTCAATTTGAATATATTTTCTTATAGGACATTCAAACATTTATGAATAGCGTGTCCTACGGTGGCTGAACAGCTGGAAGTCTGTTCGCTTGTACTTCATTAATTATTCAGCTACCTTCGGCTCTGTCACTAGTGTATATAAAGTACAGTATCCGATCCGAAAAGCTTCCATTCGGGTTCTTATTCCACATTCTCTCCACATTTATCCCCTTTGAATCCCTATGCGCAGATAAACCTACAACCACACAAATGCTGACACTTGTGATGGGAGGTGTTCAAATAAATTCCGAGTGGTAATCTTTTCCTATTCCTTCACACGCAATAGGTCAGCGGTCACCTGTACGCAACACACACACACATAAATGGAGAGAACAGGGATGTGCAGGGACATGCAGACCAGAGCAGACAGCAGCAGCAGCTGGCGGCCATAGGAGATCACTCATCAGCCTTATACTATCATAAAGCTCAGCAAACACCAGGTACTGGCCTCACACACTTGCATAAAACACAAACACTTTGCCTCTAACAAGCCGTTATTTTCTATGTTAGCAATAGGCATACAAGTACAGCTGGAGTTCATTTCAATATTTCAATTGGGCATTCTTTTCGTTAAAGCAAAAACAAACTCTGCTAGTGATATTTTGTTAACATACAGTAATATCATAAATAATCAGTGTCAGAACTTATCTAGTTGACTAGATAATGTAGTAGGTGGCAGTATTGCACCTTAATGCTGGGTAAGTGCAAAACAGAAGAAGAAGATGATGATCATGATGATGCAGTGTGTAGCTAACTACTGTCACACGAAATCATGTCATCAAATATGACAAACGAAAGTGACGCTTTATCGGCACTCAAAAAAAGTTAGATAAAACACAAAATTAAGTTAGATAAAACACAAGTTATGTCAGATAAAACAAAATTAAGTTAAAGATTAATTTGACTGAGAGCATTATTAATTTTTATTTTTTTAAATTGAAAATCTGATATTGTGCCAGGCCAAGTTCAGGTTAATTTGCATGTCAACTCTACGGGCAATTCTACAATCCGATTGGCCTTTTAAACCAAAACGCAGGACTCTCATTCCTACATCTGCCACATTAAACATTGCGATTTCTCTCGTACATCTCCTCTCCTTTATACTGTCTTTGTTATCTCTTTCTTTTGCTCTTTTTCATTTGTCCATCGTCACCAGAGGGCTGTTCAGGTGTTTGTTTTTCCCAGCCCAGACTATCTTTGGAAATGTTTTTTTTTTCTCTCTCTCTCTCTCTGCTATCGGGCTGCAGGTCTGCACTGACTCAACCTTAGGGGTTCAGAAAGGAGAGGAGGGAGTTGATGATGGAGAAAGAGAGAAAAAAGAACAAAAGGAAAAGTTAAACCTGTAAGTCAGAGCCCTTTTTGCTCTACAGTCTCCGGAGAAGAAACCTCAGCAAGACTGACCCTCTCTTATAAGAAACACACATAAACAATCTAACGCACACCTCACCTCACCAAGAGGCCACTTTCTGCCTCACAGATGCCCAGAGCTCTCAAAACAACAAGGAAAGATGAAGAGAGAAAGAGAAAGTAAGAGAAAAGGAAATGGGGCATATGGGACTGTGAGCCGGATTCTGACATAAAATAGAATATCGAGAGCATTAGAATAGAAAATTAGTCTCAAGAGCTACTTTTTTCACTTTTGTAGGAGAACTGAGTGAGAATTGATTTAATTACTGTGCAAACGTACTAAAATCAGCACTTTAACAGCAACAGAAAAATAACTAATTATATTTTTCAGAAAAAAGCTGTAATCAGAATATATACAATTAAGTGCACGTAAACATGGTGACTGGTTATGCAACTTTATCTCAGCATTTTTCCTCTGTATTAGAAAATAGTCTTCAAATATATTCAACCAAGAGCTACAATCAATAAAAATAATTTTTTTAACGTAGATACTGTAACTAATGCCTCGTCAACAGTAAAATCCCCTGAATGAATCTGGTGGCAGAAAAGGGGGTTAGAGAGAGCCGTAAAAAAGTTTATTCACATAACTGCCTCCTGGAGCCACTGACCCTTGCACTACAAGAGCTAACAGACATGCAGAGAGGTGTGAGGAGCCTGTGTGTGTGTTCATGAGTAACACAAGGGTAAACCCCTGAGATCTGACTGTAGCTTCTACGCTAACACAAGCTAATACTCAAATCAATAGCGGAGAAAAACTTCCCATGCGCGTCCACGTGGCAACTTTGGTTAATTGGTCTAAAGAAAAAAAAAATTAAAAAGGTTATGGATGTGATTTTTATGTGCATTTCAAAGACAACTGTGTGGTTTGGGGGAATAATTACTATTTAAGTGAAGTGCAAAAAATTACTCAAAAGAATATGCATGTTAGTGCCTAGATGTCATACTTACATTAAACAGTCATTAAACAGTTCGTTAAATTTAAACTGTATACTTTTTGTAAATACGCAAACATGAACTGCGATAAAAAGTGCAACCAAAAGAAGAAGAAGAAAAACATTTGAGACTTTGTAAGAACACAGTGAGAAGTCAGCCTTGGTGAGGCTTGGTGAAAATAAAGAGATGAGAGAGGGTCCAAACAGATAGATCACACACTCTGCCTCACGGCTCAGGCCTGTGTCTGACAAGAGGACAAAAATTTCTCTGAATTATTCAGAGTGGACAAGCACACATCTACTGGGCACTGCCCTAAAAAGAACATATCCAGAGAGCGGGAAAGTAAGCGAGAAGCAAGCAGGGGTTGGGAGGGAGAAAATGGGAAAGGGAGAGAGAGAAGCAGCAGTTTGATGAACGTCAGAAGAAAGGCAGTATTGCAGCAGCAGGCCGCCTGGGGCTAGTTGTGTAGGAGAACACAGAGGCACACAGCCGTTACAGAGCAGTCAATAACGACACAGCCTCTGACATTTACACAAACACCAAGACCCCGCCACTAGCGGCAAACAAACACCCCCAAAACACATACACACCGCCTTTAAAAGGAAGCCTACAGAAGCTCCTCACACGCCAAAGCAGAATGGGAAAGAAAAAGAGGACTCTGCGGACAAGAGTATGTAGAGACTCTTTGCAGAGGAGTGGATTTAAAGACGAGGCATGTAAGGAGATTGAGAGGTGTTGAAGATCCCTTTGCTTTACCGCTTTCTCTTATCATCAATCTCGTCCAGAGAAATTACCGAAAGCCCTGGTTTCATTTTTTATCTTACTTAAGAGGCGAGGGAGAGGGCAGCTGACAAATTACAGAAATATATAAATCACACATTAAAAAGTTCCAGAAAACTATTTGCAATCATTTTTTTAGTGGTGTGTGCGTGCTGGAGTGTGAGTGCTCCATTAGGGCATTTTGAGAGCAGTCTAATGTGGCTAATGTTCCCATCAGAGATACTCTAAGTGCTGTGCCATTCATTTCCCTTCCACCCCCTTGAGCGCAGCGGTCACAAGCCCTCCAAATGCTTCCCTTCGAGGAGTGGCCAGCGCCTTTTAGCCAGGCCCAAAAGATCGTCCGGCTGCGCGGGAAGAGCCAGTGCCGACCACCGACGCCCTCTCCCAAAGCTATGGGTCTACTAATTACCCCCATCTCAACACCAACAAACAACTTTTAAGACCTATTAGAGGGCAGTTGTCCGGGAAGGGGTTTTATATCCCATTAAAACCAGAAGATTAAATTGCTATTCACATAAATTCACCCGGCCTCATACCAGTAGGACTCGGATGCTAATAGCGTGTGGCCTATCGCTGCTAAACAGGCTACAGCAGGATGGCACCCTCCTGGAAAATAGCCTCGAGTGCGATCACATAAATAACCTCGGCTTTTCCGTTGAAGCCATTTCAGGTTTCAGTGGAATTCCTGTTCTCACGTCTCTCCCGACCTGTTTTTGTCTTTGCGCTCCACTCCCAGAATCCCCTCAGCATTTGCTATCTGGGTTTCTTTGTTGATCCTACCTTTCTCAGCTTTCGGTATACGGCTTGGAGGAGGGGGAGGGGGGGCGGGCAGGACGAACAGGCTGGATCTGCCGGGGCAAGAACTAGAGGTAATGTCAGCCAAGGCCAGAGAGAGCGAAACCCAGCAACCATGTCAAAGCCAACAAACACTCCCTATCTCATTCCCAAAGGAACTCTGTGACTCACTCTCCAGCAAGCCCCCGATTCGCTCCAAAACCTCTCAGCGTAGCCATAACATACATGCCTCAAATTTGGCGTAGAAACCACAGCGACTAATACCAGGGACGTGAGTGTTGGGGTGAAAAGGGATGAAGATGTAAAACTCAATACAACTTTTCTGGGCGCAAGGACACCAAACCCAACAGAACTCCGGCTGACCTGATACATCACACCACCCTCCTGACTGCCGCCCCAAGCTGTGTGACATGTCCACCGGGTCTGGGGAGAACATGTGACATTCATGCCTTTAAGAAGGAGCTCTCAGCACATCTATCAAGCTCAGCTGGGACACGAGGCCACACACAAACAGAGCACTGTTTCAAGAGCGGCCAAGGCAGTGCTGTTGCATTCCTCCCGACTGGCGCATGGCCGGCTGGTGAGAGTGCGGTCGGCCTCCAAAGCTGCCCCTCATCTCAATCGCTCGTACGCACCGGGTCTGTTCTCACTCACTCTCTCTCTCTCCCTGGAGACGTATGTTTTGCCGGCCTGGGCCGTAATACTGTAGCGTACGCATGTTCATTTAAAGCTTCTCATAAATACAGCTGAATTTATAATAAATCGGGTGACTAATGTGAAGCCAAATAGGAATTCCCTGTCAAGTACCCTTTTTCCAAACTTGTATGACTTCATATTATTCGGTGTAAAACAAGGCAGCTGAAGTGTCTTGGTGTTTTTTTTGTTCATACGATGAATGTCAATAGGATCCCGTGTTGTTTTGGACAACTTTGTGGACAAATACAATTGAAATTTTTAAAGTATCTGTTAAGTTCTGCAAAATATAGAAAGTCATACAGGTTTGGACAACATAAGGGTGGGTAAATTATGACAACATTTTTAGGTATGCCTTTAAATATAATTATTTAGGATTGCTAGTGTCCAGAGGGCAATGAAGTAGACCAGTATCTAAACCAGAAAGATTTCAATAAAGTATGTATAGAAGACCCTGGTGGAAAGATTGCCTCTGTCTATCACATTTCACATTAACCTTTGGGCTTGAAATCTGCAGCTTGAACTCTTTTTCAGTATCTTCATTTGGTGCTACAGAGGTGGAGTGTCCATCAGGGCTAAGGGCCAAGGCTATAGAGGTATATAAAAGTAAGCAAAATTCAGATGAGGGAGGGTGGGGGTGTGAAAATGATAATGAGACAGACATCAAAGATCAGACAAGGAAACAAACTGCTTCCACATGGTCATAAAACAATTTGAGCCATGAGTCAATACGCTGATAAGGCACATCAGATGCCTGTGGTGATGCAGCGAGGCAGAGGTGAATGGACAAGCACTTGTCTGTGTGTATGTGTGTGTGTGTGTACGCTTTACTCATGCGGGACAGAGCGCATGACTCAAAGCCACTCGGTCCTGCACTTTATCAGGATAAAAAATTCAGACTGACCCTTCTACTGCCCCCGTTTGCAAGCCACAGCCATTAGCAGAAAGAGAGAGAGAGAGGGAGAGGGAAGAAAGGAAAAAGAGAAAGACATTTAGGTTTTTGTGACACCAGAGCACTTCCCCCATAAGTCTGATATAGCAGTGATGGGTAAGATACTTTAGCATCTAAAGTTTAAAAGCTACTCAAAATTTTCAAAAGCCAATCTACTCTTAAAAAAAATAGTCAGCTTCTCTTGAAAAAATCTAAAATATCTCAACAAAACTATAATATACAATAGATTATACATGTATACAATACATCATATATATATATCTGTCATGATAACTCTCAGAGAGATTGGCACGGTAACAGAAAATGGCATGGTAATGGATATAGCAATGTCAATGTACTTGATCTATTGATAACAGATCTGCTACGCTGCTTCAGAGCAAGTACGGAGACTTGCTACTCTGAATACTAACAGACATTGATGTGAGCATGTAAGACATGCTGTGGCTGCTGCACATGTGAGATACATGAAATAACCCTCATAGTAGATCTACACAGGTGGAGCTGGAGAAGGTGGAGGGTTTCTAAAAGTAGGCTGCAGACTGTTAACAGCAACACTACCGGTATTTAAATTTTGAGCCACAGCTCATTGGCCGCTAATGCAATCTGCAGTGCAATGTAGATAATGATGTGATCGCTACCAAGCGAGTTTAAGATCTATCAGCCTGCGCCATTTACAGTTTGATCCCAGAAATAGGTGTGTATTTTTATATATATATATATATATATATATATACACACACACACACACACTATATAATACAGCAACAAATCAATGACGATTACTCTGAAAAAATACATTATTATTATTAGAAAATAGCTACAAAAAGATTGTATAAACCCTGACATGAACTATACCAATTATTATGGCACTACTAGAAAGTCTAAAGTAGAAATGCTGTTTTTAGTTAGTCACACAAGGCTGTATGACAGTCTGAGAAAACTCTGCAAATACTTAATTGCATCTTTCTGAGTGTGTTTGATGGGTGGAGGGGACAGACATTAGCACGGTGTGGAAAGAAGACGCTAATACCACAGTATAACATTTACCATTTATAACGGGGTGGTAAGATGGATGCCATGCATGCAGGGCTGTGGCTTTTGCTGCTCAGTCTAATTCTTCATGGCAGCGCTTCTACCCACATTTACTCGCAGACCCACAGATAATTCAGTACAAGTGTTCTAATCCATATCATCCCATCGTACGTTACCGCTGACAGCTCAGCATTGGGGCTACAAACACACCGCCTCTAACAACCAGTAAAGTACGGCCACAGTCCGAACCCTCCTCTGCAAAAACGAACATATTACCATTTGTTTCATCTCCATCCATTTTTCTGCTTGGAGACAGAGTTAGTGGAATGAGTTGGACACAAAGCAAACGCTCTAAACTGTGCATGAAGACCTTTTCATGTATGAAAACCAGCCATTCATAAGCAAAAATGTGACTCGTTCCAACCTGGGATGCTTACACAACTGATACAAATATCTTAATTACTGCAGATGTACCTGCAAGCCCTCTTCAACAGCTAAAGTCAATAAATCAGGTTTTAACACGGCAAGGAGCCACAACTCAAAGCATGCTGGAACATTACCTGCATGCTCTGCCAAAAATGTGTCCGGGGTCCTATAGATCAGAGATCGCATAGGGGTGGCGTGAAACAGGGTACAAGGAAGTGAGGAGAACGGAGGGGGGAAGAGCTTTCTGTAAGGTCGCTCAGGTTGACGCAACATTTCTCAGATGCTTATCTCAAGTGCCTGGACTTCCCAAAAACAGCCTTGAGAAAAAAAGAGAGAGGTGTGTGTCTCTGACATTTATTATGATGCAGTGTGTTTACCGTTTCTAGAAAATTGCCTCACCAAACCCGTTTGAGCCCTTGACTTCAGTTTTTTTTTTTTTTTTTCCAGTAGCTGAGATGAGCAAAGGACACCGGTCTCTCTCTCTATCTGAGTATGTGTAGGCGAGACTTCACTATGTGCATATGATCTTGTTTCAGCTTCTAATTTTTGACCCCAACCTTGCCCTCCAGAGCTCGGTCCTCAACCCCACGTTGCATTACCGAACACAAAGTTATATAAAGTGACGTAAGTAGAGCAAAGTGCATGCAGTGCCGTTTCTGCCCTCTGTGGCTCCCAGCCAAACAGATAATGTATATTCAGCCTGTGGTGCAAACTAGGTCTGTATTTGTAAATACCACAACTCCGTACAGTATCAGACTGTTTTTAGAAGCCAGTCTGAACGGAGTGAAATTATGTCTTTTAACAGTGGACAAGTGGAACTAATCCATTTCATTAAAAACAGACAATCAGATTCCAGTCACAGAACAGAGCACTTAGCGCAGACTGGCTTCAAACGGCCACTGACATCAATACTCTCTGTCCCGCAGTAGCGTGAGGAAGCGGGCGGGCTAAAATTGATGCCGTTCACAGTTCATACCCCCTCTACTTTCTGAACTGGTTAACAAGTGTCTTTTTTTCACACATTTTATTGGGCTGGAACAGGCCAGAGAGTGGCCTTTACAGTAATACACTCTAGATCACTGTGCACACACACATACATGTACTGGATATATTTACATATTCACATAACAGGATATGGTATATGAACACAAAAATTACACGTTAAAGACAGGAACAAAGGGATCACACGACAAGATACATTATGATCATCAACTAGACAGCATGTAGGCTAGGTCTGCTCAGCTTACAGTAAATCTAAATGTGAATGAGAAGCATACAACACAGCAGTTCTCAAACCTTCTGACTCAAAGCACCCCTCATCCAAAATGATATCCAAAGGCCTTCCATATTGAATACGATGTTTTCTCTGGTATTTCTGCTGCTTATTTTCAAACTTTTTTATCAACAGAAACCGACAGCCCAAAAGTCCAACCATTTCAACATTAAAGGATAGATAGATAGATAGATAGATAGATAGATAGATAGATAGATAGATAGATAGATAGATAGATAGATAGATAGATAGATAGATAGATAGATAGATAGATAGATAGATAGATAGATAGATAGATAGATAGATAGATAGATAGATAGATAGATAGATAGATAGATAGATAGATAGATAGATAGATAGATAGATAGATAGATAGATAGAAATACAAGGCTGCAAGAATCTTTTCCATGTCACTTGATAACACTGGGCAGGGCGTGGTGACATTGTAAGAGTCACGGTACAGTGAAGAAGACCAGGAAATCCCCTCTGACCTACAGAAAACACACAAACACACATTTACAAAGGCTCCATAAGCTGTCTGGAGCTTCTTACCAGGACAAAAGAGCCTCAATCTGAGGAAATTGCATGAACCTTGACAGACCCAAGCGTAACTATGAGTATATGAAACTGTTGAGAAGAAAATAGAAAAAAATAAGATGACAGCCCCACTCATCAAGAGGGTGTGGAGTGTATCTCACAATACGTCCAACTCTGAGAGGCCAAAGGGGAAATAAGCAGAGGAGCCATGTCAACTTTTCTAATCAATGAATGTGCTTCGTGTGTTTAACGAGGATGAAACAGGACTTTTTGCCTCTGTTGGAAATAAGGCGGCAAATAGATCGAGGGAGACTCAGTGGACAGCGTCGGCCGTGGCACCCTTTTCCCGGCGGTGCCAGATTACATTTCCAACAACAGCTGCCTCCTTTGTCCGCTCGCAGCCAAGCCAAACTGCGCCTAAAATTTCATTTAATCTGCTGCAAAACCTGAGTGTCAGCCACTTAAATGGCAGCTAAAAGCACTACTCTCAGATAACTGACTGACACTTGCTAATAATAGACCCTGGCAACAGGGGAGCCACGGCGGACATTTTGTGTAACCGTAGAGATTCGCCGGGTGCCTGGGAAACAGGGGAGTGGACGGTCCCAGCTCCCCTGATGGGTGGGATCGTCTCACAGGCCGCCTGCAACGTAGCCCCCTAATGCTCCACCCTTCCCCTTGCCCCGATCAGCCAATCCTAAACCAATGACCCAGGTTCTCTCTTTCAGCCCTCAGCCGCCATGCAACAATGGGCCTACATGCTTTTGTCTCCAAGTCTGGGGGGCAAGTAGGAGGCAAGGAGGTGCAATCCAAAAGAAAGAGTGAGGATTTATAGATAGTATAAAAATGTCCTCTTTTCAACTTAAGCCCCCATTTGTCTGAATGAGGACTTGGCTCTCCGGTCACAGGTCCGTCAAGCTGTGACGGTTTGGACCCGGTCAAGGAGCAGAAGATTAGCGCATGGAAGAAGGGGGGAAATTGGAGGAGCAGAAAGGGGGGACAGGTTGAGCAGCTTCTGTGGTACTTTGTCATTACACAAGGTCTCAACACGCCCTATACGTGGGAATCTGAGACAAAGCCTGGCAGGTCAGGGCTGAGCTCAAAGCAACAGAGCACCACGCTAAAACCACTGCTTGTGTGTTTAAGAGCCAAAAACCCAACAGACACATCATCTTGCTCTCTTTCTCTCACATGCAAAGGAGAGAGAGTTTTTATAGAGAGGAGGAAACACCCTTTGACTGAAAAATAAACATAATTCATTGTACTTCGTTGAGGCGACAACATTAAAAAAACCCGTCCCGGTTCAATGGGTTCACAGATGCTGCTCTCTCGGTTTTGTTTTTCACTACCCGTTTTCTGCTTTTCTTTCCTCAGGTGTCGAGAGGTGAAGCCGTCTGGAGTGGACACGTGTGGCAGGAAAACCTCAGCAAGAAACGGCACGAGAGGGACAAAGGGACAAAGGAGGGTTTGACTGACTTTCACATTAGTGAGGTTTCGATGCGTCTATATATACATACAGTTTTGCAATGTTCCTGAACTGAAAGTCACCGTTAGGGTGCGATCATATAAACGAAACTTGCAGATTAGTGAAATTTATCAGGTCCATTGTCCATAATGCAGGAAGAACCCCTTCATCTTATTTAGAGGTCACTTCCAAACTAAGCAGCTTCATCTTGGTCAACACAGTGAATTTTAAACGTTCAAAGTTGAACACACTTTAAAATGATGCAAAATGGAAACGTTTGACTCTCTCACCTCTTATGTTAAATCCCAGATCACGCAGATTCCTATTACAAAGGTGAGTGTGTTACAATTATGTGCCCCTGTAACAATCAGACCTGGCACCATGACACATCTCAAAAGCAACAAGCTCCCTTTTTTCACGTTTGCATAATAGCTCCAAATGAATAACAATCAGCATGAGGGTTTTGAAGTTTAACACACGCGGTTACTGTATTTTTATCACTTTCTATGCACTTTGTCACTTCTAAGTACTCATGCCCATCTCTAACATCTGCTCAAAAGCAGGCTGGAAACAGAGAGATGGACAGAGAGAGTAAGACAGGAGGAAGAGAGCGAGCAGGGGGCTTCTTACAGCCTCTGATGAAGACATAAAGGGGAGTAAATGGAGGGGGTGATTTAGTTTGCTGTGGGAGATTTTCACTTCTGCATTCTTGTCATGTCCAGATGTTCTCCTCCAAATACACGCACGCACACAACAAACAGTGTCCACATGTACTCACTCTGTCTATACAAACACAGTAAACATCAGCGCAGTGACTACTGCATCGATACTAGTGGTCCGAAGATGGATTTTTCTTAGAGAGAATGAGCGATGGTTGATGTAATGCCCACATAAAAAAAAAATGATATGCACACAAAATGCGGAATTCACTTACATAAATGCTCACTATCACTGTTCACTTGCAAAAAACTGATGGGGGGGTTTTTCTTAGTGACTTTTTTTTTAGGGTTTTTTTTGCGTTTGTTGTAAATAAGGGACATACAGTACGATTCAAAATGTTGGGGTTGGTAAAATTTTTTTTATCATTTATTCAGCAAGGATGCATGACTGATCAGATGTTTACATTGTTAATTTATATTTAAGAAAAAATGCTGTCAAAAAATCCTGAAAAAAGTATCATTTTCCACAAAAATATTTTTGTGATAATAAAAAGAAATGTTTTTTTTTGTGAACCAAATCAGCATATCATAATGATTATGTGACACTGAATACTAGAGTGATGCTGAAATGATGCTGAAAGCTTTAGTTTTGAGTTATATAAGATGTTTTAAATTGTTATTATATTTCACAATATTTCTGTTTTTACTGTATTTTTATCAAATACATACAGTCTTATTGAGCATAAAAACTTATTTTAAAAAGATTTTAAAAATTCATACCAACCCCAAACAGTAGTTCATTCGGCGGGCAGTAAATCTGCAAACAGAAAATGTTTATTACTCATTGACAAGGCTTTTGAAAATAACCCAAATGTGATCTCACTAATTAATACTGCTCTTTTTGTAAGATCTAAAGTCTTACAATCAAGTTTAAATATAGTACTTTAGACGTTCAGGAAGCACAGTGGTGAACCTGTTAAGCAAAACGACCTCTGTCATCTCCACCGAGAGCGACGCATTTCGGACTAGGCCATGACAGCGGCGGGCCGCTCGGCGCACGCTGACGAGCGAGGGGAATTGTGCGCCGATTACTGGCAGCTTGCCTTTCTGACTTGGCAGCTAGTGGTCACTGGGGGAGGAGGACATGATAGAGGCAGGATTTAGCCTCCGCTATACACACAGGGTAATGAGAGCCAGTCAGCGTGGATTTATGTGCATTAGGAGGCACTGGGCAACCCAGCCTGTGATACATTTATTTGGCTTTATTAGCCTTGTGGCATATACGTATTGGAGGTAATTTGGTTAAGGCTGTTAGGTCCATTATGCAGCGAGCATCGTCGGAGGAGGGAAAGGGCTGTTATTAGTGGTTATCAGATGAGAATTATGAATGATAACGGAGGCCCATCTCTAATTTGTGTGGCTAAGGTCTCCATTTAAATTATGCATACAGTGCAAAGCCGATAAACAGCGGGGCATCTGTGCAGGGATGCGGCCGTTCCTGTGGTCAGGAGAATACTCTGGTCTCTGCTTTAAAATAAACACACGCACTAACAAACGCACACAAATACCCACAGAAAATCAATCCTGAACTGTGCTCGCTCTTTAGTCTATAACAGCTCTCTGCGTGCTCCCGTTTGCAGTGGCCTGGGCTTTATCTACGGCCTGCTGGTCAGCTGTGTGTGGCTGCGTTGTGATGCTGGGGTCACCCTATTCTGAAGGTCAGCGGGGACGCGGATCAGTTTATTGACCGCCAGCTGAATGCACAGCTCACCCCGGCGGACTGCTCTTACAGTTTACTCTCTCTTCCTGTGACACGCTCACCTCCACCGGGGCATGTGGACACTCAGTGTCACAGAGTAAAGCTCTTTTGTTCATTTCTGTGTAAAAGATAAATAAATAAAGTGCAAGGGCATGTAAGTCATATGAAGAGTGTTACAGTCCTTTAGTCTGCAAGGCACAGGGGTCACCTGAGAATTCGGCTCTCTGCTGCTAACAGGTCCCGCACAGCACTGCCTGGTCAAGCAGAAACAGACATCTGTGTCTGGTCACAGGGACCATGAGAGGAAAACACGAAGACAAAACAGGAGAGGGGATGAGAGAAAGACAAAGAGGGCAAAAGGTTGCTGCACATAGAAAGAGTCATCATGAATCAAACATGCTAAAACAATAATAATAATATTAATAAATAAAATAAAATATAAAAGATGGCTCAATAAAAGGCCTAAATTAAAAAAAGTACTCAAAAATAATATTAAAAATACATACTATGTAGAAATAAATATTTGTATATTTAAACAGAATTGGAATATTGTAATGTTTACAAATGGATTTTTTTTTTCAGATGCATTTATCCAAAGCAACTTCATAAAACATTATTATATTTATTATTATAATCAATATATTATAATATGTCACAATAAATAGATATTTTGTGCTGAACTTTAAGAGGCTGACTCATCACATTATAATTTCACTTTATCACAATTAACTGAAGCTTATCAGCTAAGTAAAAAATCCATAATTGATAAAAAAACACTGTTCTCCAACCACTTGCATGTTACATTGTGCCAACGTCTCATTATAGTTCTCTGAATCTCAATCTTTTTTTCTTTATTTATTTCTTTTTAACAGTCAACATTCAAAGAAATTAAAAAGCTGCTCTGGTTTATCCACACCCATCCTAAACACAAATAAACATCCAGCCAGTTACAAATGAGCACAAGGAACCAAACGCATGAATCTTAATTTCACCCGTCTCATCATAGTAGATTAAAACTGTGCATTTTACAGGCTCCCCCCATCCTGTGCGAGTACTACTGTACTGTTAAAAATAACTGAAGAGCGAGTAACTCTCTGGCTATTGATACAACCTCAACTCCAGCAGTGAGGTCACACACAGTCTCCTCCCCCACGGCCCGTCCACGCACGCTCCCTCGCACATGCAGCCGACCCGCAACTTATCAAAGGCATTAACAACTTTTCGTTAAAAGGCTATAAAGTCTGGCAGAGGTCAGAGTTCACAACGTTAGCTCTCCAGAGCAGAACGGCACGGCTTATGGAATCAGTGTAATGTGTTTAACAACGCAGAGTTATAAAAATGGAATGTTTAAAAAAAGAGAGAGAGAGAGAGAGACAGATACACTCCTACACAAGCCCCTGTGTGTGTCGGAAAGGCAGAGCAGTACAACATTGAACAAAGAGCAGCCAGGCTGGCATGATGCGTGTGTGTATGTGTATACGCAAAAGAGAGAGAGAGAGGGTAAGAGTTTGCCCGCGGCATGCCGAGATGTCAAAACTGTCTCTCAGTAGCTGCAGAGAGACGCAGACAAAGGCAGAGAGTCAGCCACTGCTGCTATTGATTACTTCTCACTGGAGAGCACTGTGTGAAGAGGGAAGACAATGGAGCAGATCAAACTCACACGCTCACCTCTCCACCCCACACAGAGTGCCACCGGCCTCTGCTCTCATGCAAACCAGAAAGTCGGTGCTGCACTCGCCCAAAAACTCTGCCACATTTCAGAATTAAAGGAATAGTTCGGTCAAAGATAAAAATGACATCATTCACTCGCCCTTGTGATGTTCCTAACCTGTATGACTCTTGTTCTTTCGAGGAACACTAAAGGAGAATTTCGGAAAAATGTACCGGCACTTTTCAATACATGAAAGTAAATGCGTACTGCAGCTGGTGAGCTTCTAAAAACGCAAAAGCATCATAGAAGTGGTTCCTGCGACTGGTGGTTCAGTGTACTCCATATCTTCTAAAGTCATTTGTGAAAGATTTGTGTGATGAACAGACTCAAGGTATTAAGATTTATTTATTTATGATTTATTTTTATTATTAATCCTACTTATTTAAATTGTATTTATATTCTTTCCTGCACATGTTTATGTATAGAGCTCCTGGAAAGCTCTCTTTCTTTGCTTGCTTTCAGAGAATAGCATGTAAATTTCAGTCTGTTCATCATACACAGCTACCTTATGTGGACTACTTGGACGACTACTTATGAAACATTTATAGTGCTTTTGCATCCTTTTTTTGCAACTAAACAGCCCCTAATCCTAATTACTTTCATTATATGCAAGAGTGATTAAGATATAAATATATGTTATGCTTACAATAGAAATTCATGCAGGTTTGGGATCAGTTAATAGTGAGCGAAATTTTCCTTTTTGGAGAACTATTCCTTTAAAAATCTGCATTTTACAGCTGCACAGATTAATCTCTCTGTATATTCCATGTTCTATCCTAATGAATTACACACATAAAGCTGTCTGGATTTTTTTTTTTGTATTCAGGATTATAGTTTTGTTGGACACGTTGAAGCTATCAGTTGTGGACTGGGCCCCATTAAGGGCACTGATGTGGCTTTTGATGGTCCTTCTGCAGGAGTAATAGCTGTGGAAAACGTCTCTCTCTCCCTCTTTTTTTCCACTCTCACTCTATGCCTCGGTGCCAAAGAGCTCTTGTCCAGGCAAACTGTTAATAAAAAGCACTTTAACAAGACTTCACACAGCCCAAAAGCAAACATCACAGATATTCTGGCCCCTGTAAGCAGAACAACTACAAGTTTACATAACTAAACAGAAACATCTAACAGTGGATGAACCTGTATCCAAGATCAACACTGTTTCATTTCATGGCACGGACAGTAAAAAAAAAAAAAAACAGAAATGGGTTACATAAACATAATTATATATTTATATAAGCAAGAAAAAAAAACGCAACCTCTTTGTCTCTGCACTTTTTTTAATTCAAGCCAATTATAACTCCATAAATGAAGGTGCACCAGGGGTGTGAGGGGGCAGTTTTGGCTGCTGTGTTCAGGATGGAGGGAAAGGAAGGGTGAGCAGGTGCTGATGTGAATCTGGAGGGCATCTCCATTCATCAAACGGCCCAATCTTACGGCCCCCGCGCACAAACAAAATATGCCACGGTAAACATAATCCATACATCAACTCCAACACAGCAACCCCATTACCTTGTTCTCTCTCCACTGACGTGAACAGAAACATTTGATGAGACAGCCGGTTTAAGGCTGGTGAAGATCATTCACTTCCCTCTTTTGAAATCCCAGAACCCTCTGCTTTCGTTTTAAAAGAATATTAACACAAAGCACTGCTAAAGCAGCATTACAAGAATCTTGAATCTCATAAGAGTTTGAAGTTAGCATGTTGCTATAGCTAACAATCAATTTTTTGTCAACTTCCCTAACAAGTAATGAGAAACGCTTGTAAACTGGCTGTTTTCAACAACAGAGAAGCTTTTAGGGCTTTGTCTGCTGTTTTCTGACAAAATAAAAGATAGTTTAATGTATTGAAAATGGAATTAAGACATTAAGGCAGACATAAACATTAGCATTGTAATTTTACAGTTGCACCGTAAAATTTGACAAAATTGAGGTAAAATGAGAAAAAGTCTTTGAATCGGAAGTCTCAATGATGCCTTAAAACACAGCTCACGAGGTATTGAGGAGAGCAACTGAAGTGTGAAGGGAAAGAGACAGTTGAAAAGAGGAGGAAGTAGAGGACTTTATTTTTTCAGTTGCTGTCGTGGGACTTTACTTTAGAAAGTTCCTGTTTGTGTAGGGAGGGTTATGCTAATGTCAAATAAAACACATTACGAGACGCACGTTTTTGCAGTTTCTTGGACATCGTGTGTCTGCATGCACAGCATGTCCATTTTAAAGAAAAGGCTTGTTGGCCAAAGTTGCGAGAAATAGTATCAAGTTTGTTCTGTGCCCTTTAATACATGCATAGCCAGATCACATCTATCCTTAGAAATCCAAGCCAACTAAGACGGTGGGCAGTAATGAATTCCATGTTCAGCCTGTCCTCCTATACGTTCCGCTCCGGCCTCTCTATGTCCGGTCAGCCTGTCAGTCTGGCACGGGCTGAGCCGTATCTGGCCTGTGGTTACATCTGGGGTTCAGATCTCTAACCCCAATCGGGTTACATGTACCACAGTCCGTTCTTCCACACACATACATGAGCGGCAACATGAACACACTCTGAAATGCCAGCCTTCTCATGTAGCACACACACTGTGACCTGTGTATCTTCCACCAAAACACTGTAGGCTACTTTGCGCAGAACTTGTAGGTCTACATACCTTATGCTGGTGTTCAAAGGGATACTTTCTTTCTTTATTTCTTCTGTGGAACACAAAAGAACATATTTTGAAGGATTTTTGTTTCTTTGTTTGTTTATTTGTTTTTTGGTCCATTAAATGAAAGTAAATGGAGTCTAAAGGTGTTTTGGACCCCATTGACTTTCATTATATGTAAAACAGTTGAAATGTTTCTCAAAATATCTTCTTTAGTGTTTCACAGATGAAAAAGGAAGTCTTATAGATTTAAAATGCCATGAGGGTGAGTAAATGATTTTCATTTTTGTGTGAACCATCCCTGTAATACAATATGGTTTTCAGGAAGATTGATAACACTCACACATACAAAGCATTTCACCGAAGTCTCACAATTGCTGGTCTGATGTGAATTCAGGAAAAGAGCTGGAGATATACACAACCAGTTCCTTAAAGAGCACTCAGGTCAGCCACGCATATTTAAGGAAAAATAAAACTCACCAGGAAATCATTCAAATAAAACTGGTGTGGGTTAATAAAAATGCATAAAATGATGATTATGTCATTTTTTTGCCTGGAAAAATCTAAATGACATCATCATCTGTCATTTAAACAAAACATTCAAATCATTAGGCCAGAGTCTTCCCTGTGATTGACAGTTGGTGGCCACCAGAGTGGATAACTGGATAACTGTTGTAGCTGTGCTGGTCTAAGACAGGTGTGTGTGCGTGTTTGTGTGTGTGTCTGGCAAGGTTAAATAACTGCAGAGCAGACCAGTACTGATCTCTGTTCCCTGTGTCCAAGCTCACCTTTGATACAGAACCTAGCATGAGATGGGGAAGTGGGCCGTCCCTCAGATAAGACAGAATGCTTTTATGACACATTGCTTTAGAATGAAGGAGTCTACCCTCACCCTCTCAGGATCATTCTAGTGTAGAACATTTAAAAAAATATATGTATCAGACCCCCACTATTCAAAATCCAACAAATCAATCAAATCGAAGACTCGCATGAGTCAAGAACTGTTCTGTCAAATCAACAAGATGTGTTTTGTTGTCACGTTGTTTGTTTGTAAGGGAAGTCTCTTATGCTCACCAAGGGTTTATATTTGATAAAAAATAAAATAAAAAACAGTAATATTGTGAAATATTATTACAATTTAAAATAACAGTTTTCTATTTGAATATATTTCAAAATCTAATTTATTCATGTGATGGCAAAGGTGTATTTTCAGCAGCCATTACTCCATGATCATATGATCCATTAGATATCATTCTGATATACT
The DNA here is from genome assembly GCF_016745375.1 of Pimephales promelas. The sequence goes on along the minus strand of NW_024121177.1, from coordinate 15,485,274 downwards.
CAGGATTAGTTTATAAATAGAAAGTATAAATGTCTGTCACTTTTGATCAATTTCATGTATGCTTGAAGTATTCATTTCTGGGAGAAAAAAAAAGTGCTGACCCCAAACGTTAAATTCATTAGAGAATAAAATATAATTTCCATTATAGTTTTTAAAGGCCTTAAAGTCCCTGACATTTCCAGGTTTTAATGTCTGTGGGAATCCAGTAGACACGTGTCCAAATCAAACGACCTAGCCAAAGTTTCAGATCACAGTAGGAATGAATTATGAAGCAAAGTCACAACTGATGAATCACTGTTGCTGGGTCAGTGCCGGCCCAGGGTTCACTGACCATCCCTCAGAGAAGAGGAAGAAATCGATGGTGTCCTCTGTTGGCCGAGGGTAAGTGGGTCATACATCAGGGGTCCTGGGTTCAGAGAGCTGTTTAGCAAGTGGCGATCAGGCACTGGGCGGACAGTGACAGACTCCACAGAGGAAATGCCCTTGCTATGGCTCACTCGACAGGTGACCCTGTCCAGTCAAACAAACAAACAAAAAGGCCTTCATGTCCCGTGTAATGCCCTGCTATATCCTAAGCTCAGCATAATGGACAAAACAGTCATAAAAAGACCCCTCAAATACATCGATCAAAGCTGGTTTTTTATTGTTAATTTACTCCTTCTTTCCTTTAAATCACCAATGGGTAACCGCAGGTCATGATCATTATCAGAATTGTGCTTTCATTTTCTTTTGTTGTTTTGTTTTTGTTCTCAAAAGTCCTCCAAGCTAAAGAAGACGACGACGAAGCCCTGGCTACAAGGCCAGCTAACCGGTCTAAACTGGTTCTGACATTGGAGGGTGTGCAGCTGGTGGAGAGAGAGAGAAAAGTAGCGTTGTTTTTGCCTTTAGAAAAGAGAAACCTGGAAGCATTTGAGGAATCGGCTGCAGGTACAGTAAAAGAGAGGGAGAGAAATCAAGAAAGAGAGGAGAATGAAAATGAGAGGTAAGAAAAAAAAAACAAGCAGGCAGCACGACTGATGAGCGAGAGAGGAGGGTGAGAGGAATTGTAAAGGCTAGAGTGAGTGCGGGCTATGACACTGTCTCATCAAACAGCTGGACCTCAGCCAAGTTCATCTGTTAATGGACAACCACCATTGGGCCCCCAGCACTCCCCCTTCAACCAGCACCTCCCTCACCCCCTCAAACCCTCGCCGCTCTCTCTTTCTCCCAAAAAGAAACAGACGTAGATTATTCTAAAGCCTTTTCTTTTTGTTGGAGATAAACAAAGTACTTCAGGTTCAGGGCTCGCCCTGGGACTCTGACAAAGCAATCTATCATCCTGTCTGGCTCAGCCAGTTTGACCACACTGAGTCCAAGGAGGCTAATGGACCCACTGGACAATTTTGTCTTTGTGTGGTGGATGCCCCCTCCATTCTGCCACCCCCGTTGCAATGCCCCCTCACAGGCACAGATGTGCTTGACCAGGCCCTCTCTAACCTGGATCCATCTCTTCCTCTGTTTTATGAGATACCAAAAAGTGAAATGCTTCTAGTTTGCATTTTTGTAATGTATTTAAATATTTTAAATGACAAATTATATTATCAGCTGAAATATGCTTTTTAGAACGTATTAGTTTTAATGACAGCAGCACTCATGTTGCATGAATCCCTGTTTCAATGGAAGCAAGAACATCTGACAGTCTATACAAAGAATCACATGATCAATATGACAAGTTTCTTATTTTAAATCATAACATAGCTTTATTTCAGAAAACATCATTTATTCTCAGGTTAAATATGGATTTTGAATGTTAGATTTTCAATGTGTACACCGTGTGAGACTTTAATAAAGAGTGATAACAAAATAAGGGGGAAAAAGACAAAAATTAAGAATTAAAGATGAAAATGAGAGTTTGTGAGAGAAAGACCTGGGGCGATAAGAGATAAAAAGAATGGTTAGCATTAGCCTCAGACGTGTCCAGACACATACGCCTCCTGGATTTTCCCTGGAATGACATGCAACGGAATGAAACTCATATGAGAGGGAAACGTATAAAAGAACAAGGGAGGGAGAAGGATTGAGAGTGCAGAAGAAAGGGGGAAAAGAAGTGGATTTAAGAGTATTTTAGTCCTTGCTTGCAGGGATTTTCAAACAGAGGGCGATTTCACTGCAGTTTTGTCTCGCAATAAAAGGCAGCATTATATATTCTTTTCATACATTTCCTCGGTCAGGTAACACATTTGTCATATTGCACAATGTTCTATGCAGTTGATAAATCATGTGGTATAAGACATGTCACCATACTATCAGAAATGTTTGGAAAGTTCCTCTTAATCTTTTGGGATATATTTAAGGGGAAAAAAAACAACTGTTAACAAGTGCTGATTTCATAATACATGCAATGAATTTAAAACAAAAGAGCCAATAACAAAGAAAGCAACCAATCAGAAACACTCCTTGATCTCCTGAGCATTAAACACAACAACAGCACTCTATCCATTCTTAGTTCATCAAGTTAGACAAGGTAAAAATTACTTGTAAAAGTAAAAATTACTTGTAAAATGGTGTGTTTTTGTTTGACTAAAACAGTACCGTCACATAAGAGTCATTCATTTGAGAATCTGACTTAGCTGTTTAAGTAAAAAAAAAAAGAAAAAGTTTCCAGTTCTCGTGCTATTCGATAGTATGACTGAACAAACACACAAACGTAAACATTAATCCATTAACCAAACAAATGTTACGTCAACTAATTAATATTCATAAGCCTGATAAAGTTTACAATATGTCCCCTCCCACTTTTCAGATGATTCCTGGTTTCTGCTGTAAACGGATACAAGGATTAAGGCAGACACAACATTAGCAGGTTGTCTATATATCATGCATGATCCAAATACACAGGTAAAGCCCCACTGTGTGTTTATGCATGCGTGCGTGTGTGTGTGTGTGTGTTGTATGAGCTCATGCAACAGACTAGAGACAGCAGCACCCATCAGGGATAGGTTCCTGTTCAGAGCACAAACAGACACGGTTCACAACCCCCACTGTGAAACAAACAGTCCAGAGCCTCTGCCAGGATCTCATCTCACACTTACACACACACACACACACACGAGTGAATGCATGCGGCATACAACAGATCACACAAGCTGACTGCAAGCGGTCCAGAGCAAGACGTCTCAATCAAACAACAAACATAATTCCCAAAGGAAGACAACACATTCTCTGCTGCACAGGTGCAAAGAGGTGGTGAGAAAGAGGGAAAAGAGCTTAAAGCAGAATTCAAGACGGAATTAGACACAGATGGTCGGAGAGAAGCCCTCAGGATGGAGAGATATTTGCTTTTTAAGTCCGCTAATCAAGGAGAAAAGAGAACTAATCAACCCGCATTACAGAGATCAGATGTGCCGCCCGGGACGGAGTCAAACGGACAGCCAAAGCTCTTCCCCTAAACATGCACAGCCGTTTCGTTCTTTCTTTACCCATTTTGAGACGATAAATTATCCATTAGATTTCATCATATCTTACTAAGGCAATTACATAAAGAAAATGATAGCGCATTTGGAATCAATTATGCATGCCCTTGGCCGGAGACCAGAGGCTGGGAAGTCGGAAAGGGCAGATCCACTCCGCACATGCACACAGACACACACACACACACACATACATGCAAAGAAACCCATACTACACCACGCCACACACACACACACAAATAAAAAAAGACCCTGGATCTCACAGATGTGCCCCATCAGTTCATCTTACTGCCTAAAAAGTTCATGCACTTAATAATTTATTTGTGTTCTGGATACGGTTTCCCAGCTGAATATTAACAACTTTGAAGCGTGCTCACAGTCAGGGTAGGGCTAAAGGAGTCCGGAGGAAACAGCGCCTGCCGAGTCCCACCGGCCCGAGTCCATTCTCCTCCCCCTCCTCTCCTGAAATCAGCGGGTCTGTCCAAGGAATGAACCAAGCAGCCGTGCCATACACAACTTACTTTTACCTTGATTAAGAATTCTTTTTCAATTCTTTTGCAATGTAGGTTTCAGTGCTCCCTCGAAGCATTTTTAACATAAACCGACGAGGGCAGAAAGGAAAAGGAACAACAACAAAAAAACGTATTATGCAAAATATTTTTATTTTAAATGATTTCCCTTTAGGGTTTTTTTTTTATATAATTGAAATTGTATTTATTTCAGCTCTCTTCCTCTAATTGCTCATTATAATACATGCATTAGAATATGCATTTATTTGATTGACATTTTTTAGTCCACAAGCAGCCTCTTCCAGGTTCAATTACATATGACAGTCTCTCTTTCACGAGTTCACACGTACAGGAAATCAAATATAATTTTAATGCGTATTTGGCTTGCTGTTCGGGGGAGGGCTCCGAGCTCGGAATTTTGCCCGAACCCAGAGTACTCCCCCCTATACTGGGGTAGACCCAGCCCAGAGTGAGGTGATGGGGTGGTGGAGGGATGCTGAGAGACTTGTCGTGAGACATGAGGTGAGAGAAGCTTTATTTATACCGGCTTCCTTTGAGTTGATTGGTTGATTACCTGAACATGCTCCTCCCGAACTTTGTTTACATAAAACTTCATTTCACGAGTTCACACGTACAGGAAATCAAATATAATTTTAATGCGTATTTGGCTTGCTGTTCGGGGGAGGGCTCCGAGCTCGGAATTTTGCCCGAACCCAGAGTACTCCCCAAAAAGCAAGGTATGGGACAGCGAGCGTAAAAATATTTCCCCCCAAAAAGTGAAGGGCATGAGAAGGTAATTACTAAAGAACGAGCTTGACCGTTCGACCATTGAGGGCTCTCGCGACGTCCGACGGGAACTTGGATGCTCACAGCATCGGACGGATAAGCCCCGCCAGCAGTTGAACTGACAGCTCGATGACGCCAGATTTATACGAGCGGGATATTGGAACGAGTTAAGCCGTTCAACCGGGAGGGCTCTCGCGGCATCCGACGGGAACTTGAGTGCACACAGCGTCGGAAGGGTAAGCCTCGCCAGTTGAACGGGGGCGCCCGCTGTACTCGGTCGGGAGGGCTCGACCGGCGCTTCGAAGGGTGCTGGGGCACGGGAATAGACCTCTCGCGGCCCAACGAACGGGGAGCCCTTGCGGCGACACGAGCGCGGTCGTCCAACGATGATAAAAAATAGGCAGGCTCTCACTGCGATTCGGACTGGAGGGCTCGACCAGCGGCTCGGAAAGGGGGACGAGCCCGACCCACGAGCGGGGAGCCGTCACTTCGTACGAACGGGGGAGCCTGCAAATTTTAAAATGTTACGCCGTAATTTGGATATGCTTACGACGCGGGCGTGGAATACGGTGATGGTGTCGATGAACGGAGCGTAACAGGTGATGGAAATTAACTAATTAATTAGTAAGGGCTTGGTGAGCGTTTCGGATGTGGAAGCGGCTGGATCTAATGTAAGTATTGAAAGCTTCAGATGACCAACGACGACCGAGGGTTTGGATTTGTTGTTGGGAAAGACCTTTTTTGTGCGGCTTTGGTTGCTGCGCCGATGCGAAAAGAATGGCTTGAAAATTGGTTTGCAGAGATGCCAGATTTGGTGAGGACTGCTTTGAGATGTTTTTGGAACCAGAATCTCGTGGCTGGATGATTGGAGTCGTCTGTGAAGAGTGGATCGAGAGGGGATTTTAGCGTGGAACGTTTATACTGAAGGTAATTTAGCAGGGAATGCAACGGTTGAATGGGAGTCGGCAGATTGAAAATATATACAAAATGACCTTTTTTAGCTCGATCTGATTTGCTTTGTTTGATGAAGAAAGATATAGTTTCGTTATCCACGATCTGCAAATCTGAAATGGTAGGGTGAATGTTTGGATTGAAATTGGATGTGATTGTCAATTCTGAGCAACGGAGAAGCCGAAGAAAGCTAAAATAAACATAGCTTCTAATGTGCGCGCTGTGTTGGTGGAGTGGTATCCTAGACGGAGTGATGAAATGCATTTGGCGAGTATATCAATTGTAATGGGTTGTCTGGTATCCGGGCGAGTGGGGTGAGTTCTTTGAATTCCTTTAATGAGAAGGGACGTTTGGAAGTTATTGATAGCAGGGGCGGGCTTACCATAAGTTAGTTTGTGAAAGAATTGAATGCCGCTTAAATAGCTTTTTATGGATCCGGCTTGGAGTCCTTTAACTTGGTTGAGGTGAAATAAGAAGGAAGTAAAGGTTAGAAGAGAAAAATCGGGAAACGGCAGGTAATGCGAGAGGTGAAATAATTTGAAAAATTTCCACGTGGTGTAGTATGATTGGGTTGTTCTGGGAGAAACTGCTTGCAGGATAGAAACGATGGACGTGACCAGAAGGGAATTTCAACGGATGGTTTATGGGAAGATTAGTAGAGAATAAGGAGGTACTGGGGTTGGAACGGGGTCTGCTTCTGGTGCCAGCATCCTGAATCTCTGAAAATAGAAATGGGAGAGAGAGTCAGCGATTTGTTGAGAACACCTGTGACGCGTTTTTCATTAATAATGAACTGATCGCACGCGGAGAACCGGATGAGGCGTCTGAGGAGTGGCATTATTACAGGTGAGCGAGAACGACCTTTATTGATGCAATGTATGGTTGCTTCGTTGTCGCAATGAATTTGGAAGCTTTAGATGATCATTCTTTTCCCCCCATAGGGAAGCTGCGACGACGATCGGGTAAAGCTCAAAAAGGGCCGAGGAGGCTGAGGACTTGGGAGTGTCTAGCAGCTGGGGGGGCCAGGGAGATGCGAACCAGCGACCTTGGTAATAACCTCCGAAACCGACTGAGGGAGCTGCATCTGTGAACAGTTTGATTAAGGAAAGTGATCCATAATTTTAGCTCCTTTTTGCACTCACAAGATAGGATGATTTGATCTTCCAGCGCGTGAACTGATGACAAGAGGGCGAGGGGATGCGCGATGAACGGGCGGCCTTGCGGGATGATGCGCATTGCATATAAGCGGCCAAGCAGCGAGAGGAGTTCGCGTTCGGAACGCTTTGAGCGTCCGTAAGATTGGCGGCGCTAAAAAGTTTGATTTTTTTTTTTTTTTTTTTTTTTTTTTTTTTTTTTTCCTGAGCTAATATAGCTCGGTGAAGCCTTTTTGCACCCTGACGAGGTGAGCCGCGGGGAAGGCGTCGTGAGGTGAAATGATTATGAAATCATCGAGCAGATGGAGAAGGTGAGGAATTGCATGGTTGTTGGAAAGGATCCAACGCAGTGGCGTAGCTTCTGGGCATGCAGAGTATGCACGTACGTGTGAGCCCGGCCAATAGGGGCCCGCTCATGGGGAATTTTTTATTAAAACCAGGTAAACCATTTTTAAAGTGTAGCCACAATAAATATATTTTTTGTTTGCATGTCATGATATATTTCTAAAGCGTTTTATGTTTTATGGGAGTGCGGTGAGTCATTATTTCGACCTCTGTGCTCTGGCCATGGAATAGCGGCTGATAGGTGAATGTGGCGTGAATATGTCCATATTCGCGAGATGGACGTATGCCCGTAGCTATTCGTTCTGAGTTTTCTTCTAAATAGTAAACGTTAGGCAAAAAATGTTAGACGTACAGAAAAAATAAAAATTTCCCTCGCCAGATCACGCCGAATAAATGCCACTAATCTGGGTGGATGGGCATTACTTTCAAAGGAGAAGTGATATCTACTTTCGCCATCCACGTGCCGCGACCTGCTGTTTTGATCATGGATATAGCTTGGTCAATGTCGTGATATTTTAATTGAATACTCTTCGAGGGGAATGAGACTGTTGATGCTTGGATGTGGAGAGTTGTGAGGAGCTGTGAGGTCGATTATCGAGCGCTTTTTTCCTGAAAATTTTTTGTAGCCACGCCTATGGGCCTAATGCGAAATTTGTCGAACGGGGGGGGGGGGGGGGCCTCGAACGGACCGATCATAGAACCTAATACTATTTCTTTTTTGACCGTCTACCCCTTCAGGCTCTGCATGGAGGATTATTGAAGATTGAAGACTAAAGATTATTGAAGATGATGTTTTTCGCAGGCTGGCGTTCTACGCCAGGTTTAAAACTTTGGCTGAGACCGGACAGCAGGTAATTTATAAAGTTGACGACTGGGTGATGGAATAATTTCCAGCCAGACGGGAGATATTCACTGGAGATGAGAGATAGTTCTCACCTTTACAGCTTTTTATACATGACATACAACACGGGCGTGGGCACCGCCACAATAATTACGAATGTGGAGATAACGATGGCGTTGTCTTTGGCATTTACCCTCGTTTGACTAGTTACAGATTTGCCTGTTGGACACGATGTTTGTGGCTCTGTTCGGAAAGTCGCCACCGGAAGAGAGGTCCTCTTTTGCTGGTCGTGGGACATGGCCTGTGGATTTGACGAGGATCTGTGCTGGGCCGGGAGGAATCGAGGGATTAATTTGCGGACATGCCGTGGTGGCATGGTTTACGGACCTGCTAATAACACAAGAGATGTTTCGGCACCCGAAAAACACGCGATTATGGAGATCAGAGTCCAACGCTTCCCAGTAAGGACACTGATTCCATTGATAAATATGGACGGCACATTTAGCAGAAAATAATTTGTGATAAGTGAAAAATTACTACCCCCAAACGACAGCGCGAGCTCCGCTATGATAGAAATGTAATAGTTGAGCTCGCACCGTCTATGGGAAAAACAGAGCATGTGACTTCGGTATAATGGTTAAAGGAAATACGAAATTCGGCTAACGACATGTGCGAGATGAAAACCTGCGTGTTGTTTTTTAAGGTGATGGATATATCGCCGCAATCCACCTGGCGATTGGATTACGACATGGGGAGGGAGAGGAAGCATTTGCGGAGCTGATGTGATGTTGATGTTGCAGAGATCTGGAGCTAACGGTGCCACGGTGGGAGGGGCTGGGGAGGAGATTTGACCTGGAAGAAAAAGAAAAACCCTTCCGCGACTGGGTCTGGGGCGCGGCCCAGGCTAGCGGAAGGTCTGCGGCGACGTGGCGCGTGGGCGGAGCCCGGCACTGAAGGTGGAGACGCTGAAGGGCGAGCGATCTGGGTCCGGCAGTTATATAAATCTACTTTTTCGATCTGCGAGAAAAGTTAACGTCGGAAATAAATAAGGCCTCGACTCGGCGCTTTAACGATCCACTTCCTTATGGGAGGTATGTTTGGGTGGGTCAAAAAGTGCGAAGACGCGGAGGAAGATGGTGGGGTTCTCGCCGGCGGTGGTGAGGGGAGTCCTCGGCATCTTGGCGTGCACGGAGAGGATCGCGGAAGCTGGCGTCCCCGGTTTTAGGAGGCTGGAGATGGAACGATCTGCGGATTGCGATGGAGTTTCATCAGCGACGAGAGAATCGTCATCGGAAGGGAAAAGCTCTAACTCAGACATGACGGCACGAGGGCGGAGTCAAATGCTGAGAGACTTGTCGTGAGACATGAGGTGAGAGAAGCTTTATTTATACCGGCTTCCTTTGAGTTGATTGGTTGATTACCTGAACATGCTCCTCCCGAACTTTGTTTACATAAAACTTCATTTTGGGAAATGCATACACTGATATGTGTGTGCAATTCCATATGGGCCCCCCCCCCCCTTCGAATGCATGTTTGAGATCTGGAACCATTATAGCCACATGTCCACATGTGGAGGGACACACGCGACGTGCTGAAAGATTTAATTAATTTCCCTCAGCATGTTAACAGAGAGCCTCACTTAGTAAGACAAATCACTCTCAGAAAATGGCACTAGCATTTGAATCCCAGCGAGTGTGTGCGTGTGTGTGTGTGGGGGGGGGGTGCTCAACATCTGCTTCCTCGATGGGAAGGGGGTTTACGGTGGGTTTGGAGCAGAAAAAAAAAATGTGTGAATGTTGTCATACGCAGAAGGTAGAATCATCCTCCATGTGTGTGTAATTTGAGTGGTTAGACGAGGCTCTCACTGCTATCTCTGCAGTGTGTTACAGCGCAGGGCTGAGCCGGGTCTGATCAGCAGTGATTAAGTGCGCCGCTGTATGCAAAGTGCATTAATGAGGGTGTGCAGAGTCATCAAGTAAATTAAATATGTCAAATCTCCCGGTGAACTTTCAATCTTCACATACAAAATGCTGCTTTCATTTACATCCTCCATTTCTCGCTCAAAATCCGGGATGAAAAAAAGCAAAGCACAGAAGCAATTTATACCTTTGCTTCTTTTCTTTTTTTTTACGCAGGACCCCCTCCCCTGTGGAAGCATGCACACACACACACACACTTACAAACACACGCATGCTTTCTCATACACAGCTCTCTGCAGAAGGTCTGACAGGCCGTGCTGATGTGTTCAGAATGCGTATGGTAATAGGCCAATCAAAAATGCAAAACAATTGGCAATTACTGAGAAGACCTAATGGTCATTAGAATTTACAACTAGGTAATGAACTAAAGTCTGCCCACACCATGCATATTCATAAAGCAATTTAGGCTTTGAAGATTAAAGAAGTGCTTAAAATTCAAATGAGCCTCAGCAAATTATCAGTAAGATTCAGTCAGGAAGTAGCGATGTGTGTGTGTGTGTGTGTGTGTGTGTGTTTCTGTGTGTGTCGCCAGCACATGTTTTTACGAGTAGATGTTGCACCATTTTCCTCAAGTTTGTTAACAGGAAAAGCTGCCCAGCGTGTGTGTGTGTAAGCGAGTATGTGAGCCCCGTGGGCCTGATGGAGGCTAGTGAGGGTCTAGGTGTGAGCTCGGAGACCAATCAACACAATAATGGCTGCTTAAAGCTGTCTCTCAGCTTTACTCGACTCTTCGAAATCTTTATTCGTCTCCGTCCTCTCTTGTTCACATTGGTTAATTCATAAAGGCGAAGTGCTTTTCTGGCAATTGTAGGTTTACTGAGTAAATGGTCATTTGAAAAGCGGTTCAATATTTGTCGTATAGCAAATATCTGATGAGGTAGAGCGGTAACAGCGGTAATAAAAGTAGCTTTAGTGCCGATACAATAATTTGTGAAAATAGTACCATATTAATTTTCCATTCATTATGCAAATTACAGTGCTGATATTATACTTACAATGAAAGCGATTAAATTCAATCAAATTGCAAAATAAATACAAATAAATTGATTTTATCAAAAAGACAAATTTACATAAAATATTGTGCACAATTTACTATGTAAATAATATTTACATCTTTTGCACTATAAAAAAACGACACAAAACGAGACATATCGCTGAGAAATAAACTTCATTACCCTTAACTACACTAACAGAATAAGGTTTTCAGATGAGCGCTCATGGAAAGACAAATCCTTGTCTTTGTCAATGAAATGAAAGGTTGATATCTGTGTCTAACAGTACATGGATCAAATATTAGAGCTTCTGTGGTCACAGGTAGATTGAGTCTGTGTGGGCTGCAGCTGGGATCTGGGTGGCTTCATCCCACTCAAATCTAAAAATAAAGCAATTAACTTATTGGCAGGCAGGAGGGGAAAAGAGTATGACAGGCCGTCCTGCTCTGGGTGAGAGGTTGTGACCCACACGGATCTCCAGCACAGCATAGTCACCACTGGAACTGACAGAACTGAACATTTCTGAGCATTCATATGGATCTATATACAGTATACACATACACACAAACACACACACACAGCTAGAGTGAGCTTATCACACTATGTGAATAAGCAGAAGTCTAATATCAAACACAATAAGAAGAATCAAATTAACAATCAATCAGCCTGCTGTTAAAAAATGCTAAACAAAGTAACAAAAAAAAAGAGAAAAAGTTTCGAGCATATCAGCTCATCAGTCCAATGAAGACACATCACATTGTGTACTTTTTTGGTCATGCATTTTTGGATGTGCTTGGCTTTTCATGTTCCTGTTATATCCTCTGATTAATTTTACATTTGAAACAAAACAAAAAAAAGTTATTAATCTATGAAAGATCTGAAGCCTCATCGCGCAACGCTTCTGCATGCCTTCACCGCTGCAGAGTTTAAACCACAAACACACACGCAAATACGTGCGCACACACATACACAAACACTACAACCCACTAAAACTAGGCAGGCACCCAATACCAACATGAGCAGAGCAGGCAACCACCCAAATCACACACAAACACGGAGAGGGAGACACGGACAGCAGCTCCAGTCGTGGCACGCACGTTCTGGAGGACCTCACATGGGTAAGGGGTGTGGAGTGGCTTCAAGTAAAAGTCTGAGTGAAAAGGATTTGACGGCGATCCACCAGCCTGCAAGAGACGGCCTGTCCTGCTTAAGTCTCTCTTGTTTTGTTTTTTTACATAACCGGATCAGAAAGTGGGCAAAACATCCCGTCTTCACCTGGGTGAGAAATCTGAGGGCACTTCCCTGAGGAAGATTTCATTGCTCAGAGATTGCTAGGATAAATTAAAAATCAAATACAAATGACAGCTCAGATAATTCAGTTATGGGAGAATTGAATAAGAAATCATTGAGTTCCATCGGAGATCTCAGATTGCAAATCTGAGCACTGTTTGAAACATTAAACTGGAGAAAAATCTGAGAAACATAAGATAACAGCAAAAAAATTGCATGCTCTTTTATAGCTCAGTTTCAACTAACAACTTTAAGAAGGAGGATAAAATGATTTTAGAAGGCAAAGATGAGACAAAGTTCATCACTTCTCAGAAGTGTTTCTAAATTTATTTAGGAAAAATCTAAAATAAACACACGAGATAACTTTTAAAAGACAAACAAGAAAATGTGGATAAATTAAAATGAAATAAAGCTAAGATAATTCAGTTCTTGAAGAATTTGATAAGAACTTTGATTTCTTGGCACAATCTGAAATCTCTTCTATGAGATTCCTTTTTTATGAATAGAAAAAAAAACTGATAAGCACAAGAATTCAGGAAAAAAAAATCTAAATTTAATCCCATTGTCGTTTCGAGCGACTTTTGAGATGCTGAAGCGATCTCATTTGTGATTTTTCTTCCCTACAGGTGGAAAGCGGACCTCCCTTAAGAGATTAGGAGAGACAGAATGATAGAAGGAGCGACAAAACAGACAGGAAGGGAGAAGAAAGAAAAAAAACACAGAGCGCTCAAGGTGTCTGTAGAGACTCAAGTCCTGCCATCTGTAACCATTAGAGCCCAGATGAATTGATCGTATTGAGCGACCCGGCTGGCGCGGGGGCAAAGCTGGTCAAGGTGACCTCATGGTGGAGTTGTGTCCGCCCGGTGATACCGGGAGAGATAGAGCAAAAAGAAAGTAAAAAATCAACTAGCCTAGCTCTGGAGCAGTGACGAGGCCATCGCATGTGTCTGACAGCGTGTGTGTAAAAGGTAAACAGAGTAGTGGAGGACACCCCTCCTGAAGCCCACCCGATGCCTCTAGCCCTGCTCTGTGCCAATTCCTCTTTGGCATTGGCCACTGAGGGATGTCCTGCAGTACTGGTGCCAACTCACACACACCTCGCATGCACGGCTGCAGAAAACCACAAACAAACTCACAGGCCTCCTGCAGCCACACGCGCGCGCGGCCTAGTAATTCGGCACCATTCCTATCTGTGTTTATAGAAGCTGTCTGTAATCCGCAGAGATTTATAAATACGCTTTGTACATAAACATTTTTATGGACCCGTTCCTCTAAAACATCTGACACAATTTGAGAGCTGCAATACGACAGGACCCAGTGGGTCTGTGCGCGTCCACCCACATACAAAACATGCATTCATGTTGGCACAAATAAAACGAGGAGATCAGACCAGAGGGGAGCTTGAATATCAGCTAAATTATCACAAAATCTCTCCGTAGAGCTATAATCACACTTCTCACGAACCTAAAATCAAACCCTACACCTTCTAGACCTGCACGTACCTGCGTTTTACAATAACAGCGTTTTACATCGAGCAGACAATCTCTTTTATTTTTCATCTAACATCCGGAAGAAAGACAAAGCGATCGCTCGAGGTAGTCCAGGAAAGACGGCGTGATCAGGTGGCATTATGGAGATGAGGACAGACAGAAAGGAGAGAGCTGGGTATTTCTCCTCTTGTGATGGAGGAGGCGATGCCATTGTCTGCAGGAGGGAGGGATGGTGGGGGGGTGAGAGCGTCATTGGGTGCTAAGAGCGTATGAAGGGGTGCGGGGGTGGGAGAACTGAGACGGAGCGGGTGGCACCGTGCCAGGCAGTGCCCGTCTGGCTGCTAAATACCTTTGTTTCCTTGCACGCCAGTTTTGGCGCAAAAAAAAACAAAAAGAAAACAGGTAAAACGGTAGGGTTTTAAGACTTCAAATATACTTTTTTCATTGAATATCTCTCAATTTCAAGCGAATATAAAAACAATGGTATAGCACAGATAACAAAACATTCTCGTTTCTCTTTTTTTTTTTTTTCCAGGCAATACAAAATTCCCAACCCAACAAAAAAATGTGTGCTAGCCCATTAGATGAGAATGGCGAATGAAAGGAAGCCGTCCACCCCCACAGCACCAAGCCGACTGTATCATGCAAATCAAGCCCGAGGATGCAGAATATCACAATGTTTCTGCGAGGGATGCTGCGAGACATCTCCACATGCAGCAAAACCGCTCCAAGAGAATTAAACATCGTTCTGTGCTATTATTACACCTCATCCCTCTGGAAAAGCAGCACACCTCTCACACACACACACACTCACTCACATATTCAGTAATGCTATTTTTCTAAGATCAGACATGAGATGGTATGTATGCAGGGACTGGATACAAACACACATGGGCATACAACATCACGGTTTTCTTTGAAAGGGAAGACGGGTCTTGTGTGTGAAGAAATCCTGTCGGTGAAAGGAAATAAAGGTTTGGAAAATTAGACCAGCCCCCAACCCCCCCACTCAAATTCGAATACATATTCATAAAGAGTCTCTTTCAAGGCACCATCGCCGTTCGGGTAAGACATGTCTCTTTGTCGCTTCCTTATAATTCATTTTCCTGATATAAAAAAAAGGACATGCAAGGTTTGGGTGTTGCCACAATATTAAGCCGTGACAGCGCACACACACACACACCTGCACAAATAAAATGATCTTGTGACACTGAGCTGCCTCTGTATACAAGCATATTTCCACATGTGCCGTCTATTACGTCTGTCACACACGGGGCGGTTTCGAAAATAAAAGCAACTGTGTAGCAGTAGCCTCGGCTCTCGTTGATGGCTGAACGTCAGCTAGCGCTGCTCCTCACAAGTCCTCTTAAAAAACGATCAGTGTCAGCACACTCGCAGCTGAACTCCAGAAGGGTGCTTTGATGATAATTATGATCATGACAGATCGTCAAGCTCCAGATAATATGTGATTTTTTTTTTTTAAAAAGGAGGAAGGAAAAAAAAAACAAGAAGGAGAAAAAAAGCTTAAATTGCTGGGGTCTTTGTTAAGCCACTCATTTGGGTCACATTTTGGCACAGAAAATTGCAGGCAGCTCACATGCCAGACAATCGCACACAGTGTAATTGATTCAATATTAATTGGATGCCCCTGATTTACATTGACTGTTACAGCCATATGCATAGCAGAGAGGGAAAGAGTGACAAAATGGGTGAGCGAGCGAGCAGGAGAGTTAGAGGCATTAAAAACCCACCCAGCAAAGGCCATTTAAAAAACAATTATCTGTATTGAGGTCCGTTCTGCATGGCGGCAGTGTTAGTCCGATTTAATCTGCCGATTTATTGGAGAGCGGTCATAATTTCTGAAGGGCTGCCATAGCGAAAGACAGAGTCTTGAAAATCGCTTGATAAAAAAAAAGTTCAGAGCTCCAAATGGCCCACATATCGTGAGCCAAAGCGAATTCAATCTGTTCCATCGACATGTTTTTGGACAACGCGCTGCGAAACAGAAGATCATAGGATGTTACTCTGCATAATTTTTACATTTCATCAGGCGTCTTACATTGTGAAGCAAAGGACACGATGCAGATTATATCAAGGGAGCGTATTCAAAGCTCTGGGAGCAGCATTAATTCAACTAGACACTTTTGTGACAACCTGTCTAATTTTGCGGCATTTTCAGGGACTCCGAACATTTCATTTAGAGATTCAAAATTAAATATATATACATTATGTCTGTGTCAAATCACAGCATGGGAGAGGAGAGGGTCTCATTCTTCTCTAAGGCCCTCTCACCAGAATACATTGTGCTGTTTAATAGACAGCCACACACATGTGTGTATTGCCACTTTCTATGCTCACACAGCAAGTCCATTCCTCTGTGGCAGGTACTGCTTTTCCTCACTCTGAGCTGCTCTACATGGAAATGGAGTTGTTACATCACACATAACAATTTCCTTATTTGGTCATCTGAACTACACCATAATGATCCCTCTTAAAATAGATCAAATACAAGACATAAAATGCAGAAAACTAAACATTAATAATAAACTGAAATTAACAACAAAATAAATAATAGATCGAATATATGGCACAAAAATCCATGCATAAATCACAAAATATAAATGTTTTTATTTAAAGTGTTAAACTGTCACCTTCAGTTTTATGATGTTCTAGCCCAAATCTAACCCAGGTACAGATACACACACACACTATCGCATAAAGAATAGTTTACATATTCATGGTAAGCTGCAGTCATAACTAACCTTGAATGTGTTATGTCTGAAATCGTCTATAATATGGCTAATTAATATCTCTTCCCTGTCTGACCTGCCATGGCAGCATATGCGGTAACATGCTGAGAAGCTGTTATGGTCCTTCTCACAAAATTGTTTTAAAAAAATAATAATAACAAGCACACATAATACCAGTGACCCAACGCTATCAGCTGAACCCTGATACATTATGATGTAAATGAGTTTAATAACCCAGTTTAGCGGCTGACAGAAACAAGAGACGTGTGCGATAGCCGGCTCGCATAAAGGTTGTATAATTTGTGCTGAAACTGCATCAACACGCTTAAAACAAAGAGGGCAAGCAGACACAAATGACCCAGTTCAGCCTCCATATCTGATCAAATTTAAACGTACTATAGCACAGCACTGTGTTCCACAGCAGATTATTGAATATGCATACAAATTCATTTTCTCTATCTGAAAATGTGCAAGAGGGAACTGTTGGAAAACAACTTGATACTTGAACTGAGCGATGATTAGCCCAGAGCAAAGGGTCAAGTCCAAATGACTGTTGATGGGGCTAACCGGACCCAGACGCTTCCTGGAACCTGATCTTTGAGGCAGACCAGAGAATGGTCAAACGCAAAGCCAGGGCAGAAAAACAGACTGGAAAGTCTCACTCTCACATTTTCTACATTTAAAAAACAGCCACTCTAAATCTCCCCACCAGACCAAGACACTCATGGACACATAATAGCCGACACGCCGACAACTTAATTTCACTTAACGCTCAGCTTAAGGAAGATTAGACTTATGCTGCTATAAGATTCCAGCGTTTTCTTTTCTTTTTATGAAGTTGTTTACAGAATAAATTAGGAGCTTGTTTTTTTTACGACTGTATTTTCTGTTTTATATAGTGCAAGTCAACCTCTAATTAAAATGCACATCCATGAAACTCAAACAAATAATTAGTGTTGTATTATTGTTCCCTGACAAACCAAAATAACCAAACGGCCTTCCATTTCCTTTCCTTTTTTGACAGAAAGTGAAAATGTGCAGGCGTGCATTTATACGGATAAGATGTGGCCGTGCAAGAACCCACAACGAAATCAAGATACATCTGTCGAGACCACATGAGAGAGGCTGTGCAGCACAGAGAGGCATTTCCCATGAGTCTGTGGACACACACCGAGGGGGATGGCCTCTCCTGTCACAGCAAGGACTCCTCGAACCGCCCCTCCAGTGCCAAATTCTCCCTCTCTCAATCCCTCTTTTCTCCCAGTAGGGATGAGCGGCCCGTCGTGCCATTAAGAACACACCCTTTGCACTCTACTTTGGCGGCCAGTAAAAAAACTGCAACTTTTAAGTCAAAGTCTGCAACTATGGGCCTCGACGGGAGGAACGACAAGTCACCAGAGAAAAGGGATTTAAAAAGTGCAAATGTGCTAAACCGAAGCATACAGACGGTTGTGGTAATGTGTGATCTACGGTTAGAATCTGAGCTTAATTATCCAAGTCCAACTGATGCTTGATTCATTATCTTGAGATAATAAAGCAGATTTTAAAAGTTGTTTTTTTTTTTTTTTTTAGCTGTGTATGAAGTAATGCCGGTTCCTCTTTTGCTCTTAATAGCTTCTCACTCTGAGGTTTGATTGAATATACCCCCCTTCCCCTTCCTGCCCCACAGCTTTTAAATATTCAGCATTCTGATACGTCTCCAGAGCTGGGAACGAGACGCCCCACGGAGGAAGGACATGTGTCTACGATATGTAGCCCACGTAACAACTCAGCTCCACCACAAATGACACACACACACACACACACAAAAAATCACATGGGATGAGATTACCTGTAATGTTTTCCTGTTTGGGACAGATTCCTCGAGAAGACGTCGATAAGCAGTCGTCATCCTCCGGCGTGACCTGGACGCCCACCTCCACGGGGTTGGACGCTCTCCTCAGCTCACCATGCGAGGGTGAGGGGGGCTTATCCACTGCTTTGTCCATGCACAAAGTGCCATTGCACTGCTTCCTTTTGTGCTCAATGAAAATAAGGATGTCTCCCAAAGGGAAGTTCATCTGACACTGGCCACAGGTGAGCAGGTCCTGGTCTCCCTCTGGAGATACCTGTACCAGCCCGCGCTGTTCCTGCCTCTCCTCCGAGACCACGGCTGACAGGGGCTCGGCTGCACACAGGAAGAATCCATATGCGACACAGAGGGAACGAAAAGCAGAGAGAATATTAGAGACTGGGTGCTGTTATGAACGCAGGCAAGATGAGGGAGCACATATATATCAGCATAAAAAGAAAAAAAAAACATTTTATGCTCCACATCAAACTCCCACCATCTTAATTTAGTTTTCAATTTCAGATCCATTAAATGTAATTACCTCACACAAGTTATAAATAATATAATAATAATAATAAACATGCAAAAAAAAATCAATTAGTCATTGCCAGTTGAACTTCAAAGAACATGTACAAAAACATTGACAAAAAAAAAACATGACATTTTATTAACACTTAATTGATTAGATTTAGGTTAAAGTAACATCGTTTTGTTCGTTAACATTGTGTCTAAAACTATCTCAGACTGAATCTTTGTTTCACTCAGCGATACACACATCTGGATCGTGAAATGACTGCATGGACAGCACGTGTATATCCAGCAAACCCAACACAGGCACAGCTGCAGCAATACATGCTTCACGCTTTTTCCCCTCACGACAAAGTTAGCTATAAGGTTCACACACACACACATTCAGGTATTTTATAATGATTGTTTAGTGAAAGCTTTTACGCAGAGGTTAGACTAGCTTGCTAACGGTTAAGAATCTTGACCTTCTTTATAAGCTGCCAATTTCATGCTTTAATGAACCTAAAACCACAGAGAATCAAAAAATAGATTTTAATTTTAGTGGGTGATGATTGGTACAGATTTTGATAAAAAGGTGTTGGGATCATGTGTAGGTCGGATAAATTTACTTCAGCCCAGTCTGGGGCAGCAATGAGGGGCAGATGTGGAGAACATCCTAGACGTGCTTATCAGGAAAATATCCCACGCATTTGCACATGAAATAACAAAGACGAAGTGTGATAATTCTCCCTTCTCTATGGAGTAATGCTTTTCGACATTTTTTTTAAGTTGAAATGCTCATCATACAAATAAATAAAAGAAAGCCTAGGCAATCAAAAGTGAACTCAAACTATTTTAATTCTCATACAGAGTGAATCTTAGTGATAGTGATATTGATTCGTAATGAATTCGTATGTGTGATAATCGATAAATGCAACACATCAGACATTATTTAATAATAGCCTACCGAGCAAGGATTATAAAGTTACAAAATATATATTTCAGTTAAAATACGTCACAATAAAATAACAGCCTATGTTCAAAACTTCATTTAGCTATAACAATTATATACTTATTTTACTATCGCAGCTGCAATATAAAGATATCCGCATATGCATACTTTTTAATTATATAAACGAAACTATACGACGATTGGTCTTGTACAGGCTAAATAAACAACGATTCTGTAAATATGTTACAAAGTAGGTTAATATTCGACAATCTGGATATTTTTTAAAAAATAATAATAATAATAATAAGTTGGCTCTGAAAGTGTGAAAACTGAGGAAAAGTGTTTCAGATTTAGTTTCCCCAACTGTTTTAAATTCCACTACACTCAGCGCTGGCAACGATATTACATTCAAACTGTATTTAAGCCCGAGATTATATTAAGATATTTCAAGTGTCTGAAATCAAAAGAAGCTTAAATGCCAAAAAGCAATGATAATATTTTCAAATTTCAGAGATAGAGGCATCTCTGTGTGTGTGAACGTGGACATTTAAAGCTGGTTTTGAATAAAATAATTTAAAAAAAAAACATTTGTAATAACAGCACGTTCGTTAGTGTCTCATTCGCTTTAAAAATAACTGCCTTATGTGTAATTATGAATTAGACAGCAAAGTTTATCATGACTGACATTTGGTTAACTGCCTAATCCTCATTGTTAGTTTGCTTGATTTACTAGGGTCCAAAAATAAGGTATACAAATTATACATGTCATGCCAGGTCAGGACTGGGTTAAAAAAAAAACAGTTAACAGTTCATATACAATACGTTTCGCGCTTGCTAACATATGGTCAAAAATAGATAAAGATAGCGGTGAAAGTGATCGGGTTCGAGTCTAGTTTATGATCGTCGTCTGCCCCCTAGCGGTGGGTTTCTGCCATGTACAGCAGCAGCGAGCACACGAGTAACCCGCGCTCAGATCCCACAGCCTGTGTGTGGAAACCCAATAATGTTACACGATACTTTACAATGTTACAACAACTCGGGATTTGTGTCAAACATGTTTATCTAATAAAACGCGGACTGATGCTGTTGTAGCTTTACATTTGAGGTAAATATCTAAAAGACTGGAGCTAAAACGTTTTCGTTTCGTCGTCTTCCTGACAGCATTTCAGGTCTATAAAATGCAAAGCACACTTTGTTTACAAAAATGCAACTTGCCACAGAACTTCTAGACATGTTTAGAGTAAATTAGATAATTATAAAGATAATTCTAAGAATAATAGCCTAGCAGTAGGCTACAATGTGTGCATACAAAAAGAGCTAAACTGACTGGGTTTCTCGATATACATGTGTAGCTATCTAAATAGTTATAGCCTATATTACATTTAGGTTTCGTCTTACCTTTGCCACCGACATTTAAGACAAAATCAGGCCTACGTGAAATAGAATTTATCCTTGCAAATGCACTCGAAACGGCAAAGAGCGTAGCGTAAAATCGTCTCCTACTGCTTTTAAGCGAAAGCCCAAACGAGTAGATCAGAATCGCGTTTTGCTTCAAACGTAAGAAAAGCTTAAGTTTCAAATTCGAGCAGATTTTATATGCAGACGGGTTTCTCTGCAATTACTAGTCTCACACAGGCGACTATGCGTGCTCTATTTGCTGGCAGTGGGTAGTAAGCGCACGCGGCGCTTGTAAACAGTCAGACACGAGATTTTTCCCAATCAAAATTCACTTCCACTCTTTGAAAATCTTCCAAAAATAGTGCGTGAGGGGGGAAATCCTGCCCAGATTCACAGACAGACAGCGTTACGGGACATTCCACGAGATGTGTGCGCAAATAGGCGAGCGAAAGCCAGCGTGCATATACCCACCACAGTCCGGCATATGTGAGCGCTTGCTCTTAAGTGGTCAAAGCGACTGGGGCACGAGAGCCAAGACTCATGCGTCTAAACACAGAGTCGGCATGAACTTCTCCAAGTATAGCGATGGAAAGCAAACTTTTCTGGCATTTCGGCGGACGAAGGTGCGCGTAAAGGCATTTCAGAGATGGGAGCGCTCTCTTCTCTAAAGTCCACTTGATCTGCGCTGTCCAGTGTCCAGTGTGCTTCACTGAGAATTACGCTCCTCTCCAGCAACTCAACACTACAGAACGGAGCCAAAAACAGGTAAACGGAACGGGAACAACATATATTTGTCTTTACTTACGCGAAAAATCCCGTTTGCTTAAGTGCTGGGGTTTGCCTTGCTTGCGGCGAGACATGGTGGTTGGTGGTGGCTTTCAGCTCGGTTCACATCGGGAGAGCCGGGTTAGAAGGGAGACTCCAGAGAAAATATCTTCATCAATGCCTTTGACATCCAAAATAAATTAGAAATAATACAAAGATGGCGCAGGGAAGATGGATTGTGGGATAGCCGTCATGGCTTTTTTGAAAAGAGAGAGAGAGAGAGATGAAAAAATGGCAAAAGCCCCCCTGAGCTGCAAGTTCAAGTGCGGACGTGACGTCCCTGCGAACTTGAACGTCAGGAGATGGATGGACATAGACATACAGAACATGGGCAGGGCAAAGCCGTGGAGTGGGAGGAGGGAGTGGAAATAACAAAACCAATGGACACTCATTAGGGGCTGGACATGAAAAATAGACCCGAAGAAGCCAATGGACAGAAAGATCAGGGGGCCGGACAAGAGGCGAGAGAGAGAGAGAGTGAGAGACACGCACACACTGAAAGAGAGAGAGGGGGGGAGATATGCTTAATGAAAGCAATGTGCGCTGCGGTGCGCGCGCGCGCGCGCGCGCGCGCGTGTGTGCGTGTGTGTGTGTGTGTGTGTGTGCGCGCGTCTGGGGGTGGACGCAGGAAAACAGAGCACGAAAAGCCAATGGACAGGAGATTCAAGGGGGCCGGACATGCTATATATACAAAGAGAGGGAGAGGGACCTCGCATATAAGGTTTCGTAGTGGACACTGATGGTGCTTCAAACACAGTCACTCAACTCCTGGTCAAACAGTCAGAGGTAGCAGCGCGCAAGCTGCTTCTCGGCGAGACACGATCGGGTTGCATGAACAGGACAGACAGGTTCCGAGTCGGGGCGTGTGGGTTCAACCGCCGCGTGCGCTACCACATTCCTCCAGAACAGAAGCCCAGAGAAACTTAAGGGACATCACGTTGAGCGGGATAGGATACTAGCTCGCGCGCTTTGCGAGCGATGTAGGTGGGACTTAAATACTACAAGAGTGTAATTGTAAAAATATAACAACACACACTGACGAATAGATTGTGGGAGCAGCCCACTAGAAAGAAAGGGGACGGGGTAATAACTTTCAGATGTGTTCAGATTATAGAGAATGGCGACTCGGGGGGAGGAGGGGGTGTCAGTAAACCGCCGCGTGGATTTAGAAATATAAAGATGCTGTAAACAGCGCCGATGCATTTGAAATTAAAGAGACATGAAGCGTATAACCGAGCGCGATGACAAGCTTGTTCAATGCATGAGGTGGGAGGAAGAGAGAGACACCCCTGCGAACTAGTAGAAGTACGACTAGACTATAGCGACTGCTCCAGAGACTCAAAAGCAGAGGCTGCGTGAACAAGTGACAGTCTGCGGGGAAAAGGCACAATTCAATAGGGAACCGATCGGAACTGAAATCGAATGCTGGAGATAATACGTGACCCGTGAGCGAGCGAGCGAGTGAGTGAAACTGCTTTGCAGGCTTATACGCTGACATCTTTGATTCTGGACCAAGACTGATCGCTGTGTTGATGCGTGTGTGGGTTTTTTTTTTTTCCTCGGCGAGAAGTGTCAGATCTTAACGCAAAAGTTGAGTCAGATTTGCGCTGGGTAAAAAGGTCAACTCTGCGCGAAGGCTATCTGGGAATGCCAATGGATTCGCTCGACTGTATCACGCTGACTGTGCCGATGCTTTTCAGGTCATTGTTCTCAACAAGTGAAAAAGCACCGTATCGATCTGAATTTGGTATATAAAGCCTTTGATTTAGTTTCATTGCAGCGCACTATTCTCCAGCATGCACAAAGAGAGCTACATTTACAGCAAGTGTGTGAGTGCAGCGCGTACAAAAAAGCATGTAATTAATAATAATAATAATGTATTTTAAGCTATAGAACGATATATTCAAAGGAACAAGGTTCTTGTATTTGCTATCATTTGCATATTATAAAAGCTTTGAGATAATTGCATTGGTTTAAAACACCAGATTGGTTTCTAAAAAAGTATCATAAGAAGGTTATCAAGCTGTAACACACTTTTTGTCTCTAGGACCTTTATTTTTAAGTGTCTAATATTTCTGCGACCGTGCAGCGTGATTGACAGAAAAGCACCACGGATTCCTTTAGGACCTCTCGAGAGGGACCGTGCTCTGTATTTCATTCATCCCACAAAAGGATTGCATTGTTAAACGTGGCTCAGAATATTTCGTAAAAAAATATATTTTTTAAAAAACTTTCTACTTTGCTGTAGACTGAAACTGAAGGACTATTTCCCTGCGCGTAAATAGCAAATATTGGTAAGGTTAGAGCGCAATATCTGACTTGAAATAGCGTTTACTTTTGACTGATCGGTTGCTGTGTATAGCTTTTGGTGCTGCTGGACAATTTTGAGGACGTTCATGCACTTCTGTAACACTAACAATGACAATGGCACCTACCCACTCAGGCCATTGGCTGATGGACCACCTTTTTTTTTTTTTTATCCATTTTCACTTTTCTTGAGAGTCTGTCTCTGCTCCCGCAGGCGGACATTGATCAGCGCAAACGGAGCGTACACTTCCTTCAAAGCTATCAGCCTGCAACAAAACGCCGCGTACAAACAGAATCTCAATATGTAAATGACAATGCGACTGATCCCATCATAAATCAGCCAGACGTTAAATGCATAGCAATATCCATCTCTCCAATGCACGGTCAGGCGCGCACGCTCGTACAGAAAAGGTGCTTTTGTGTTAGAGAGTGGCAGAGGAAGCGATTGGAAATGAGAGTGAGAGGGAAGTGCGATGACAGATTCATGCTTAAAATAACGTTTCAGCTCAATGCGCGAGGCCCTGTGGATGACACAAAAATCAGATTGCCAAACCTATGTTGCTATAAGATCAATTTATTAAATGCTATCTTCTTAATAGGTCTTCACTATTTAGGACTACAGATGTTTGTAGGTTAGAGAAGGAAAAAAAACAAGACAGTTAAATTTCTTTTGGCCATGTGCTTGCCTTCCACGGGTAGTGGCTCAAGGAAATTGACTGACTGGCCCCTTGGGCACATTTTAATATATGGAAATGACCAAGGGTTTATGCGATAAATCAACGCCCAACGCCCTGTTCATGCTTCAGTCCTCTCATTTTCCCACTAGCTCTGGCACTTCATGAGCAGATCTGTTTTCCTGCAACTGTTGTCCAGCGCTGATGTCATGTTGAAAGAGGGGCTTTATTGGCATGTTTTACCAGAGAGAAAAACCGTCGCGTGCAGTTTGCGTATGAGGGAAATAGTGCGCTTTAGTGTTTTTATTCATGTTTACCCAACTTTATCTGTAAAGACTTATCAGGAGGACAGACATGCTCGTTATGTGTCTTTCTGGTTGTAATTTATTATTATTACAAAAGTTGGTTTTCCTCGCGTATTCCACTTGAAAACGTGACAGGAATGTTCCTATACGTTATCTTGCCTAATTTATTAAAACTTTTCAAGTAAAGTTTTATGATCAGAGAGCAGCTGTCACTCAGCTGTATTGAGCATTTTAGATTTAAAAAAAAACTTTAAGTAAACACGACTAGTACTTATTCTAACACGATTCGTGTTAATTAGTGCAAACAAACTATAATGCAAAAGAAAAAAACAATTTGTGCATCCTTCTTAATGTTTTGTGAATTACGTAAGCTACTTACAATTTCGTTTATTCATTTTTTATTGTTATTTTTGTTATATCAATTGCAAAGTTTGTTTTTACTATTATTGCACAATGTATTTTCTAAAAAAAAAAAAAAGTGGCCATTTATACTCTTATGGAGACTTTCTTAAACGACTACAGTGCACATATGTTACAGAGAATTGAATCACGTGTTACCGCTTTAATCCAAATACAGAGCTAATTTCAAAATATAAATGTAAAAAGTAAACTACATTTGCCATTATTTATCTGCCCGTTTTGGTAGCCAGATGTGACTAGATGCTAGGATCTCATACTCTCTGGTTCACATATTTTTGTGAATGCCATTGGACTGATGTACAGACCGATCAAGAGTGAAGTCCATGCACTGACCCACCACCTGGATGGAAAAAAAGTTTTTCTTGCTGATAGTTCTAATTCAAATGGCATGTATTTCTCAGATATGGTTGTAATCATGATCCTCTTACGCGTTCCTCTGGGACAGTCTCTGCAAATCGCTGTTGAGTAATTCATGTAAAATGTGAGCATTATAAACGAAATTATTTTGTCTCCGTCCATGCTCTTAATTCGCACAGATGACCCTAAAAAGCACAGAATCACAAAAAACACACCAGTGCAAATAACATTACTTCACTTTGTCCACTGTCGCAAAGACGAATATATATTTGACAGGAAATCTGACTGACCAAGATTAATTATAGGCCTTGTCGTGTCGACTGTAACCACCTTAAGTCTACATATCCCACTGAATATAAGTTTTACCTCAAAGGACGGAAAGAGGCGAAATGGGAATGCTTTTAAAATCCCTGGTAAATCAAGTCTTGCCTTCTTTGAGGAATTTTAAGCTTCAGCAGTTCAGGCACATTCGCAGACTGAATATTAATATTAATGGCTAGATTTCACAATGTGGCATTATCACACCGAGCGATGGGTGGGCATGCCATCTGGGTTTTGGCAGGTATTAGATATAATCAAAGGGATTACGTCTCTGTGGGTGAAATTATAAACGTGAGTTCTGGTTCTTCTGCGAAAAGGAACGGCGTGTGAGTGAGAGACATAGAAAATCAGATTACCCCTGATTGTTGACTGCATGGGGACAAGATATAAAGACCAAAATTATTATATTTAAAAAAAAAAAAAAGCTTTAATAGAACAAAGACAAAGTAAAACACATCCTTTGAATATTATTGCGCAATCGTTGTTATTTCAAGGTGACGCGCTTCACAAGTTCATGCCATTCGGTATTTATATGTTGTTAATATTGCATAAGATGTCGAATGGAACAACACTATTGACGCAATATATCTGTTGAGTTTAGTCGTTCGTTCGTTTATTTGCATGTTCATATATTGGGCATTGAGGCAGTATAAGTTCATAAACACTTCAGAGGTGTTGCTTAACCCATAATGTGTGAAACAATAAGGCATAGGCCGTGCGTTAACCATACGACAAACAAATAAACAACGCACAGCTCACATCCCAATGAGGATGGCTGTCATATTTGCTTTCATGCTAAACTTAGATTTCACGCTATTAGTTATCAATGAATGGCATTAAAGAAATGAAAGTTTTTACAATAACCCGTGTTATTAAAACTTGTAGGCTTAAATAAATTAAATTGCTTTGTCTGTATTGTGCAAAATGCAACAAAATAAGCGGGATAAACGTGGCATTATTATTAATAAAAGTGAATTATATAAGTGGGATGAAAGGATAAACAGGTTTCTGATGGTCGACATGATTCGCGGAGTTTGAGAGATGCAGTCAGAGAAAAAGCAATATGTCGTGTTCCAGGCTCCCTCTGCTGTTCAGAATTAAGAGGACTTGACAAAAAGAAATGAACGTATCCTTCTGAGAGAAGTGAATGAACCAACTTGATTTTATGACATTACAGGCCATTAAATTAAACACAACGGAGTAACAAATATAAACACGACTTTTTACAGCGATATACAACTGGGATTTAAAACTGAAATCTGGTTCTTCATTACACTGTGATTGTGAAGCTTCTTTTCCTCATATATATATATTTACAGCTGAGTTACTTGTAAGGAATTGTTTGTTATTTAATTGCACGGTTGACTAATTATGATTTTACGATTTGCAAAACCCTAAAAACTTGCAGTGTGACGATTGTGGAGAAAGGGACGTGTCATGATGGTTATCAATTATTGTTTTTGTTCTTGACAAAGAGGAGGATGATCATCTTTTGTAATAATAAGACCATATGAAAATGAAAAGGTCAGTTCTAACATTTTTCTAAGAACGATGAGTAAGATGTAGGTTTATTGAAGCTTTTAATAAATTGCATTAGACATAAATTCTGCAAATCGTCCAAAACAAGGAAAACATTAAAGAATCGTTCGTATATTTTTTTGTTATTTAAATGCATTTTGTATTAAGAAATCATTGCACTGAATTGCAATGGGTTTTTTTTTTTCAACGATAGCCTTAAAATGAAGAATCTGAACATTATCAGTCACTTTAGTTTTGATAAAGAACACAATTTCTAATAGCACGAATCGGAGATGCAATGTTTGCAATGTATTACCACTTGAATC